>MQRK01131134.1:0-13526 GCA_001938485.1 Girardia tigrina
TTTTTTGTTAATATGTTTTTCAATTAATTGCTTCATTTTTTTGAATCTTCCAATTTCTATTGAATTGAAAGTGTGCACAAATACTGGATTAATTTAATATATTTTATTGAATTTTTATGTCTTGTTTAATTCTTTAGTTAATTAATATTTTAATATTTTGATGTCATTTTGTCAAGTCTTTCATCAACCACCTGTATCAAAAAGTAGAGTTCAGAATAGAGTTATGATAAGGAAGCATTATTCGGGAGGCAAGAATTTAGAAGTGAGTAGCGATCGAACGAAAGCCATGTTTATAGATAGTATGGAGTGTGTAAATGAAAGTAGCGTATCGTTTGTGACGAGGGCCGTAGCGCGAGGGTTAGGCCGCTACGTGTAAATAGTGTAAATAGTAGAGGAGCGGAGTATATGTTCCATTGAGGCTAAGAACATTATTTGATAGAGTCAGAAGTTCAAGACGATCCATCAAAGAGAGAATTATTTTCTAAATCATAAATAACAAGGTAGTACAATATTGTAATAAATATGGTTCTAATAGACATTATAATATCCAGAGAGTAATGTCAAGTTATTATTGAAGCGCGGTTCATCCCGCAGTGTGGGAAATCGTGTTGGTTGCCGCGTAGACTTGGCTTTGTCTTGAATTTTACAATCCCTAGGTCTTAGAATGTTGTTTTCATCATTGGTGAGACCGGACTGAGAGTTGTTGGCAGGACTTACCTAATTCGAAATAAGAACGTTGAAACAAGAATTATAATTATTAAAAGCCGTCATTACCATCGTACTCATTCATTTATTATAATTTATTTATCCATTTATTTATATTGCAACGAATAACTGCTTATCGTATTCCAGAATTGTAAACATTTGAATTAATGACTTGATCTTGTATTATACCAATCGCTACAAATACGGTGATGATTCTATTCGATTTTATTATCTCTTCCCATTATTCGTATTCGTATGAGAGCTTAGAAAGAAATGAATGTTGGATCTTTAATAAAAATAAATACGGTTAATATTATCAAGTAATCAATCCCTTAACATTAATAACTATTGGATATTTCACTGAAAATAAATTTGATTAATATTAATAAATAATTAATCTTTTAATTTTAATGAATATTTGATCTTTTAGCGAAAATAAGTATGATTAATATTGATAAATGAGTGATCCTTTAATAATAATGAATATGGATGATTTAAACAGGGTGAACTAGAGTAAATTATGATGATGGACCGGAACGAATCTGTTTGTAGGTGTGACGTAAATAACGAGAGCTCTTTTATACCAAGGGTTGTAACGTTATGTAATAAATGTGGGAGTAAATAAAAGTAAGATAAATAAGAAATAGAAATAATGTAAATAAATGTCGAAGCTTTAAATCAGAGGTCACATATCTGTCTACATATGGAAGTCTAAATTCTGAACATATGTTTTAATTTGTCACAGTAGTAAATATTGATAAAAGTAAAATATTTATTTATGAAAATGACCAAAAGATATGAATGCCAAACGATCGGGACAGAATGTTTCTCTATCATATTACTGCAGTGACTGTAAGGCGTACAACAACTTAAATTATATCCACCGAAATCCCTTTACAATGCTAAATATCTGTGGTTAAAGAACCAATGCAAAACAGGTTAAGAGAGAGGTTATGGTATTAGAGAGTAAACCTTAATCCTATACTCTATTTAGAGTAGTACCATATATCAGTCTGTCCTTCATATGGGGTCAAATAAAAAGTCAACTATACATGCTCTCCAAAATTGCATCCTCTCCCACAAGAGCCCAGTTACGCCAGGAACTGAGCCGGACAATACTTCAATGTAAGGTCAATCCAGGCACAGAATTGACTGAAGTCCTGGTGACAATACTTAATGAAGCAATCCATAAAAGTGAGGTCGTATGGCCTTACGTTATCAGATTTCTCATCACTTAATCGTGTATCGGTCATGCGCAATCCATAAGATATATATATAAATATATATATATATATATATATATATATATATATATACATATATACATATATATATTAGTATATCGGTAGATAAATAATAAATAAGTTGTAATGATAAATACTGAATAATAATACAGTATTTATCATAACGACAACATGCCACTCCAGCAAATCTTTCAAAGGCGTCAAAAAACACAAAAAAGATAAATTCAAGCAGAAAAGTTTTCAAAGATATCCAAAGAAAAAGGGAATATATTTAACTAATCGAAGAAAGAGGTTTGATGAAATAAATAAACCGCATAACGTGTGAATATTGACGTTTATTTTTCGAGGTCAATTTAAAATTAGAAGGATCAAATAAAAGGTTTAAGATGAAAGAAAACAAGCTAAGATGAAAGTCTCGAGCGAGACGAATAAAATAGTTTGATTTTATTTCATTATTACTGATTATTGTCGTTCATAACTGATTATATTATATTATATAATGAATTATTATATTAATTATATTATAACTGATTATATGAAACACTTTTCACTGCAGAGATTGCTTGAAATGGTCTTCAGTGATGACATGCCACTCCAGAAAATCTAAAAACGGCGCAAAGACACCCAAATAAAAAAATTCCTACAGAAAAAAAGGACATCACTGAATAATTTTCCAAGTTATCCGATCTAAAAGATTATATCTATAAGGAATTGGAGAAAGAGGTTTGCTGAAATAAATAAACGGTATAACGTGTGAATATTGACGTTTATTTTTCCAGATCAAATTAAAATTAAAAGAATTATAAAATAAAGAAAACGCTTAAGATGAAGTGTCATCGGAGATGAATAAAATAGTTTGATGATAGATTAATTATTATATTAATTATATTATAACTGATTATATTATATTATAACTGATTATATGAAACATTTTTCCCTGCACTTCAAAAACTTCAAAACAGTGAGTGATTAAAATGTTCCTACAGTAAATCAAGCCTAAGGAACTGAATGATGAAATGATTAAAGTACTTCCAAACATTATGGATGGACATCAACCCCGCCAGCGAAAAGTACTGTCTGCGTGTTTCGATAGGAAATCTGTGGATAATTTGAATGCCAAACGATTGGCACGGAATGTTTCGCTATTATATGACTGCAGTGACTGTAAGGGGAACAACAAATTTAAATTATATCTACCGAAAGCCCTTTACAATGCTAAATAATTTTTCATTAAATAATATTTCATTAAAAAATTCATATTTAATATTACAAATATTTTTTAAAAATAGTTATGAATATTGTTATATTGTATTATATTGTATTTATATTTATATTATATTGTATTATATTGTTTTTAATATAATTGGACATTTCCAAATGTGTGTGCTGAAATGAAGTACAAAAAAAGCTTTTGTCAGTTAATTTATTTTTGAAGATTTTTATTTTTGCAGTATGGAGCAAAGCATAGCTAACGACGTACCCAACATGGTGAACGATATAGTGATCCATCCCCCAGAAATTTACCACCAAAGAGCAATTATGACGAGTGTTATGCATATTGTTATATTGTATTGAATTGTATTTATATTTATATTATATTGTTTTTAATATAATTGAAAAATTCCCATTGTGTGTGCTGAAATGAAGTACAAAAAAAGCTTTTGTCAGTTAATTTATTTTTGAAGATTTTTATTTTTACAGTATGGAGAAAAACGTACCTAACGACGTACCCAACGTGGTGAACGATGTGGTGATCCATCCCCCAGAAATTTAACACCAAAGACCAATTATGACGAGTTATGCATCCGGATAATTGGGATCAGACAGAATAAATTATATTGTTAATTCATTCTATTAAAATGCTTGACGTCAGTTATTTTACGCATTTTCCTTCGTCAATCATCTAAAATATTGCAATGGACTTGTTCAATAAGTTTTTGATATTGTTGTAGTCTTTAGATGTTCCATACGTTGACCATACTTGCACGGCCACGTTCAAATATTTAAGTCCATCTGTGAACAGTTGGAAATTATGAGACAAATATCTTAAATAATTTTATGAATTAAATAATTGAATGAATTTTATTACCTAAACACTCATAAACAAAGATTGTTATCTTTGTATGCTATTAATGTTTTCCATCCCATAGTTGCTAAACAAAAAAGAATGGAGAGATTTAAATTGATTTCACGAATATTCTTATGAAATACGTAATATTAATATTCAATCGATTGTAGGTATTGTTTTCAAAACTTTTCATACATCCCTCGTATTTAGAAAGCTACAAATATTGGATAATACAGTTGCTTATTGTGATCGCCAAATTGTCCCATCGGATCGATGGAGAATGAATTTCATTAAATTTAAATTTGAAATGCATATAATTTAGTACAGCTTTGGCGTTGCAATTTTTATTCAAAAAAAATTCAGTTATTTGAATTTATGACAAAGTAATGACGCAAAATAAAATCGATCATTCAGAAAGTGATTGTTCCATTAATAAATTACATTTTAGTATACATTTTGGTATACAAATGTATACCATATTTCCAGACGGAGGGAGTATAATATTTTGTTATTGGTTTTGAAATTAATTTCGATAATCGTTTTATAAACCAACAATAATTAAAAAATATATAAAAATACTTGGCAGCCCCGACGTTGCAGAAAGACTGATACTTTTAAAATTATCCAATTTTTCGGTACTTTGTATCAAGAATCGGTTAATCGACAGATAATAAAATAAATTAAACATTCAGTCTATATAATACAAATAATAAAACACCCATCATAATAAACATACAGTTACGTAAATATATATAAATGATAACAATTTACTCGTCGGAGACATACAAATTGGACCGGCACATAGCGTCACCGAGACGTAACCGGACCGGCTTCGACACAGACTGATCACAAACCGGTTCACACGGATCGCATCCTCGCGTCCCACAAATACCGGCGATCGATGCATTCCTCGAGATCTTCTGTGCCTCGACCGTCAACCGATGGATTCACCTGCTGCGTCAGTGATTCAGAACCGGACCAGAGCAAGACGAGACGCACCGACACAACAAAAGCCGAACGGATCAGTGCTGGGAACATATTTTTCAGTGATATCCTCCGAACAGCGATCGGTATCACCAGAGTGACACCAATTGCAACAACACAGAATGAAAACCCCAACCATCCGAGTCATCACCGATCGTTACGGCAACAACCGAACCCGACCGACAACAGACCAGCCACTGCAAATTTAATTTATTTTTAACTGCTTATTTAATTTTTTTCTAAAAGAACTACGTGATCCAATTTTATTATATTCTGTTTTTTGATGTGTGTTATTTAATTTTTATGTACCGATATAGACCGACCGCAATCACC
Source organism: Girardia tigrina (assembly GCA_001938485.1). Lineage (NCBI taxonomy): Eukaryota > Metazoa > Platyhelminthes > Tricladida > Dugesiidae > Girardia > Girardia tigrina. The sequence goes on from MQRK01131134.1 coordinate 5,335, forward strand.
CACACACGTTAATACACTCGTCAAGCAATCAACCACGATTTTTTTTCTTCACGATAATCCACCTTTGCCACTCTTCTTTGCAGTATTTCATACATTTTTTTATCGACGAAAAGGACCACAACAACGAAACTATACCACCTGCAATACCATAAAACAACATATACAATCTTCTAAATGACACATTAAACAGACCTAACGAACATTGCTAACAAACCGAACACAACATCTTTCCATCATGCACAAGCAACTATTGTCTTCCAAAGCGGTGGGTAATGTTGTATGGAAAAATTATTAGTTTTTTAATGTATGAATGACTCTCATCGGCGATATCTGGACGTGAGCATATTAGATCTCATGCAATTAGTAAGGTCTTGATTAGGCGAAGAGTTGGCTTGTTTAAACAAGTAGTGGAAGAACAGAAGATGTGCGTCACAGTGACGCTAGTCCGATCGGAAGAAAACAAAGCGAATGTTCTGACTCGAATCCCAAATACCTGGTGGTAACTGGTGAGAGGGCCAACTGTGAGGGGGCGGCGTCTGTTACGGTTCAACAGGAATTAGTTGACGGTCTTAAACAGCTCCACCAAATACATCACTTTGGAGTGAGACGTTCAGCATTCTTGGCGAGAAAAATTTGAAAACCGGGCAAAATATCAGAAGATCAGATAATAGCTGTGGTACAACAGTGTGAACAGTGTGCGTCAATCGACCCATCACCAATCCAGTGGGATAGGGGCGAACTCGGAATGAAAAAATCATGGACTCGAATTGCGGTATACGTGACACACATTGCTGCGGCAAACTGTCTCACCATGGTGGACGGCTGCCCGGGTTGCTTCATGATTTGGCGCCAAATTGCATCGGAAAACGAAGCAGACATCTGCTCTACGATGAGCAGCGTCTGGAACGAATTCGGTTCACCAAACGAGGTAATTTTAGATAATTACACTACATTTAAGGGTTCGGGAGTGCTGAAGCTACTTGAACGGGCAGGCTTCGACGTCCACTTTAGATGTATAAACCGTCCGAGTGGTAATGGGATTGTGTGTATTAGATTTATCATTTTATTTTATTTTTTTGTAATATTCGTTCTTTTTAAGTTTATGTATGTTTTTGTATAGTTCTGATTTAATTGCATGACAGTTTTGTTCACGCTCTTGTAACATTTTTACTTATATTTTATTTTATTTTGTTCTGTTGTTATGCGATCGTTCTTTTATTTTCATTGAAAGATTTAAGTTTCGATTCTGTGATACGGAGTTAATAACCGAGCATATTTCGGAATGAATAATAATAATAATAAAGTTCAATATTGCTAATGACAATTTGAATTTAATTAAAGATCAATATATTGATAAAATAAAAATATTATTATTCATTCCGGGATTTTGCTTGGCAATTATTTTTGTCAACATTTTAACTACATATTTACAAACGCCTATCTCGAGCTATAATAATAATTTGTGACAAAACGTAAACTATATCTGACGAAAGTTATATCCGACGAAAACTATATCTGACGAAAACTATATCTATCAAAAACTATATCGGTTAAATACTCATATATTTGACGAAAACTGAAGACAGTCATATCACCCTGAATATAGTTAGTAATTATTTAACATTTGATGAGTAATTATCGTTCGAATTAAACGTTTAGTGAGTTTGTGAATCTCGTTATATCATTTAATTGTTAATTTTTTCCAATTAAAATAATATTAACTAGGTTCACCAAGTTATTTAGGTTATATTTGGTTAACCTAGTTTAAATTCTTATAATATTTAATATAGTAGGTTTGTTAGCTTAAAAGTTAAGGCGCAAATCTGTTATATTACATGGTGGAACGTAACCATAGGAAAATTAAGCCGATGGTGGCTCGGAGTGAACAGCCCGTTGAGCGAGATGGTTGCGTGGTATAATGCAACCCCGAACGCTGACGGAATCATACCGGCATCGACAATATTCGTTCAGAAACGGAGGCTGCTCCTACCGAAAGTTTTCAACCTAATAGGTCCCGGTCCGGAACGCGAGGTGCAAACAAGGGAACTGAAAATCGGCGATGAAGTATTTGTAAAACCGACACCTCTATATTTATGTATGTCGCGATGGAAACGAGCAACAATCACTAGTCTACATCTGCCGCATCAAGTGTATGTGGACGGTAGGCCGTATCAAATCAGTCATGTGTGACAAATCCCAACTGCAGCCATCTGTGACACAGTCGATCAACCGTAAGAGAGAGGACCGGTAGAGTTGCGAGCAACATATGGCAGCAGTATCTATGGAAGTTCGGGAACTAGTGAGATAGACGTACAGGAGCAGGAAGAGTTGCGATCGGAGCGTCCATGGAGGGTCATTCAAACCCCAGCAAGATTGGCAGATTACGACTGCGAGAGATTTTCAGTTTGTGATGACAGTCGAATTCCCCCCTGATCCGAAAGAGTTTGTTTGTGTGCCCCGAGAGCAGGAGAGCGTATGACATATATGGGAATTTAATTAGTAAATTAAATTAATTTATTTTAATAGGTGATTGGCGCATTAATTTAATAATTCAAATATAGTTGTGCGTGGTTTACTTTTTATCTTAATTTTTATTACATTTTGTTTCTAAAATGAATGATCGCGCATGATTATTAAATATTAAAAAACATCTAAATTTTAAAAAGTAACAAAAATTTATATTATTATTAGTGGGAAATTAGTTGAAATTATTAAATTAAAATTTTCTCTTAATCGACAATTTTGTGTTATAAACCTTTATGTAAATATTCCATTGTTTATTTAAATAAATCTATATTGTAAATTATAAGAACTTACTTTTATTTGTTTAAGATTAGTTGGAATTATTAAATTAATATTGAAAATATATATAGCTTTGTAAGACAGTAGTGATTGAAAAATCCCTATTTACGAATTTTATTGTTTGAATTAACCATAATATGGTTTTTGAGACTGAAATTAGCATGAATAACAATTATTAACTTAAGCAAAAAATGACCAAATGCGAAGAATCGAGACTTAACAATAAATATATGGAAAAAGAGAAACACTTTTTACGCGAATTCTTAGAGAGAATTGGACATGATAAAATTAAAATTTTGATTAATCAACTTAAAACCAAACAAATGGCGAATAACATCACAGAGCAATCAACGAAATTATAACATGATATTCATACTAATGAGCATCCAGTACATGCCAATTTTATGCAACTGCTTGCAAAAAAATTAAAAGCAGCCAGAGAAATATTCAATAGATGTTAGCCAAACAAATAAGACAATATAACTCTGAATGGTCATCGGTGTTAATTAGGACTAAGAAGCCTAATGGAGAGTTCTGTTGCGAAACTACCACAGGTTAAATAGAATCACTATATTTGACCCATATTTAGTCATTCTTATTAAAGTATTAACAACAATACTGAACCACGCAAAATTCTTCAGCAAAATTTACCTCGAGAAGACATATTATCAGATCAATATGAAAAAACGACATAAAAACAATAATTACTTCATTCGGATTTTTCAAGTTATTCATAATGCATTTCGGTGAAAAAAATGCCGGATTTACCTTCTAGAGAACCAAGGATCAAATCTTTAAAGATTTCAGGAACGTAGACGTATACCTCAATAATATTTTAATTGGGAGCGAAACTGTTGATCGACATAATTCTGATCTTAAAGAAGTATTCAGAAAACTTGAATAAGAAAGTTAAAAATAAATTTAAATTTTAAAATAAATTTAAATAAATGCAAGTTCATAATCGAAGAAATAAATTTCTAGCCCAAGCGTTATGGTGTACGTTCGTATGGATTTCGTTTGACTTTTACCGCCAAATAAGAGATTCAAATATCTACTTAGAGCAACATATAGTAAAATAAATTGGTTCTAGGTCGGCGCGACGAAAGAAATCTATGCGGATAAAATTGTACACTGGTTCGAACAGAAGTGAATAACCAGATTTGGAAGTCCATTAAAGTTAATAACTTGCAAAGATATACAATTTGAATTTGGTTTATTCAAATCCCTATTTGTTAAATACTAGATCTCCAAAAGTAGAACAACAACTTATAACCCTCAATGTAATGGCGAAATCAAAAGGTTTCATAAGAGGTTTAAAGAAACTTTGAAATCCATCGTCGAAAATAGACATTAGTTAAGTAAATTACAACAAACTTTACTAGCTCTATCTGAAAACGAGCAACATTACAAAAGGATAATCCCCAGTCAACTTAACTGGTAAAAATCAAAATATTCTGGTAAAAAAATCAACAAGTGATTAAAACAATTCTAACAGAACCATACCATAAATCGCATGGGATTACATCAAATTACTGTACTCAATAACCTTCGAAAAGCGTTACTCGGATCCATATGAAGTCAAACCTATAACTAATAACTTTGCTCTTTTGGTAATTAATTAAAAAGACATCAACCTAAGAGTCAAATTATTACCACCGAAACCACTTGCTCTGTTAATTTAAGATGGGGTTTAGTGTGAAGGCCTACCTAAAACCCAATACTTTATGCATTTATATTTATTTATATTTAAATATGTATTTTTATATATTAAATACTTTTATAATTAAATAAAATAAATAATATATTAATTACTGTTTAATTGATTAATAATTAAAGAAATAATATTAAAAAATCAATCTTTGGATTGATTAAATAATTTGGATATTTACAAACGTCAAACTAAGGCGATAACAGCCAAATTTTCAACAATATCATAATCAACGAAGAAGACTTAATTCTTATTTGATTCAAATCAAAATCAAAGATCCAGAGTTCTTCTTTCCACTCTGATTTATCTCTCAATCAACCTTACCCCTAAAAATTAAAAGAGCCTTATTCATTATTTCCTGCAAAATAGAAGTCACTATCCATAGAAGTCACTAATCTATCCTCATTCTGAAAAAAATTGAAAAAAAGATCCTACTGTTTGACGTTAGTAATTATAAAATAGTTAAGTTTAACTACTATTGCCTATCTTACTTGTTACCTGTTATTGAATTAGAGACTTCTTTTATATTTCCCGTTGTTAGTTGAATATTTTTTTGCTAATCTAATATTTTAATTATCTTAATATTTATGCAAATAAAGAATGTTTAATCTAATTTAAATGTTTAGAATTCCGCTCAGAAATTTTCTAACTTCCTTTTGACAATTAAGATATGCAATAACCAGACGCATTTTATTGAGTTTTAAAACCAATAAATAATGTTAACCCTTTAAATGGGTATAATAAATTAAAATTTCCGACATTTCACTTAACACGTTTGGTTTTTTCAAAGTCAATCAACATGCTTCTAAAATTGGTACTCAAATTCATATACAAAATCTACTGTGTACCATTATTAGTTTGTGTATCCGAATAACAACAATCTATGTTGATTTCTTAAATTACATGTAAAATATGTCTATTTTAATTTCAATTTGCTCTATTAAAATGAAAAGTGCCATAAAACAATTCAAAAATATTAATTATAGATGTGAATTTGTCTTCGAATTTTTGGTGTTTGCGGTTTGTGTATGTTTGTGTTTGTTTGTATGTTTATTTTTCTGCTCTTTTCATATATTAGAACTCGTAAAAATGGCCAAGTTTGATCAAAATAAAAAATGCCCAATTTCTATTGGCGAGTTAGCATTTATCTTCTTAGGTTTTTAACCGTTATGCATAAAACAGGTGTGTATCCGCGAAAAAAAATTAAGTATCGATCTTATTTACCCCAAGTTTTTTAACTGCAGATTAATAAGTTAAAATGAGAACTCTCCAAAATTTTAAGAATTTTTTTAAAAATTTAAGAAAATCGCCCCTAGAAAAATTTAAATTATGATGTTAATTACCTCTAAGTTTTGTAATTTAATATAAGTCTTCCTCAAAACATTAAACATGCTGCAGATAACAGTAACAAGTGATATTAGTCGCACTAAAGAAGTCTTTTTTGGCGAAGTGACGATGTGGAAGTGTCATTGTATTAATCAAAATATCTTTCAATGGACTTTATTCATTGCTTGAATATTTGCAACTTTCATTTATATCCTACGAATCACAATATTTTGAAGTTATTTACAACTTTACCAGTAACAACAGGCATAGCTAAACAATCTTTTTCTATTTTACGCAGAATCAAAACTTGCTTATGAAACACAATATCAGAGCAGAGATTGAAATGCTTAGCTATAATATACATTCACCAGAATTAAGTACTTGCTTAGAGATTGACAAAGTTATAGACAATTTTGTGAAGAACCCAAGAAGACTTATACTTCTGTAACTATTGTATTAATGTATGTAATTATATTTCTCATAAAATGTGGTATTTTGATGGTATTATAAATTGTATTATTTTAATAATAATTAATTTAAATTTTTTAAACTTTTTAAATAAAAACTCGAATAAGAAAACAGATAATATATGGTGCGGCCCGTACCCTTTCCGTGTCTGTTGCGCGTAACATTTTGCCCGTCCGTGCTATTGTCCATACCCGAATGTATGCCCGTACCCGTACGAGCATGAACCTTGCTAAATATCTAATTAAGTACAGTAGATTCTGTTTTTATGCGGTTTTGAAATAGTGAGGTTTTAAAAATAATATGAAGTAATACAGTCAAACCCCTATTTAACTTATCCCATGTTAACGAAAACCCTGATTTAACGAAAGAATAGTGAAGTCCCGGTCGAAACCCCATTCGTTATATACATATAAGCACCCGCTTTAACGAACTCCATTTTAACGAAAATTTCGATTTAACGAACGTTGCTTTCACATTTTAGAAAACAAAAACCCCGCCTTTACGAAAATTTACATAGGATCTACCCGTTCTCTTTTATTTTATATGCAAATTAATAAAATTAAATTCATTAATCTTATTTTGTTAAAATATTTGAAACTGATAGTATATTTAAATATCAATACTACAATTTCATGAAATTACATTCAGTGTTGAATGCTCGATCGACCCTCATTTTCAGGTGAATTTATTTAAAATAACATTGAATGGTAAATTTATGGGCTGTTGTTGGCTTTCATTTTAAGCTTTATTTTAATTTTATTTTAATTCTATAAACCTAATATCAAAATAAACATTTAAAACTCCCAACCAAGTCATTAAATTCTTTATTTCATTCAAATAATTTATTTGAATCAATTTGAATAAACAATTCTTTGTTTTATTTTTTTTAATCAGTGTATTATTAAACAGAGCGCTTATAGGATCGCATATATCATATGGACACTACCATGAACAACCGGTAAGCTCTGATGTAAGAGAGATCTTATGTGAATTTTCTAAGCTAACCAACTTAAAGAAAAACAAAAAGAAGCTAGCACAAACGAATGAGTCAACTAATAGAAACAAAAGATACGAACTAATGACAAACTTTATAAATAATAATATAGACTACAATCTGAAAAATTTAGAAACACTTCAGAAGTGAGACGAGTTAATTCATATAACGCGATTCCTCTATAACGCGTTAAAGAATAAAATAAGGGAATTTCCCTGTTAAACACTGTGCATACATTTAACTTTAATGCACACGTTTTTTTATATTTTTTGTTCTTTAATGAAGTAGTTTATATTGCTGTGTCAATTTTTTGTATTTCTATAATTTAATTTTATCTCATTGCATAAATTCAAACATAAAAAATCAAGACAACACCTTACAACCCACAATCAAATGGTAAAGCAGAAATATTCAATAGATATCTCAATCAAACTTTTGTTTATTGTTTTTTTATAGTCTGTTATTTTCAATTTTTTTATTANTTGTTAATAAATTAGTCTAACTCCGTATATCTTTATATTGAGTTAGGTTACTTTTGGTAGTTTATTCTAAAGTAAAATTAGATATTTGTCAGCGCATTAAAATATTTAATTTTACAGTCACTAATAAAAATATTATGTTTTAACAAGCTGGTAATGAGTAATAATTTTGAAGTTTTATTTCAATCTGTATTTTAGAGTATTAATATGTTATTTATTTTATTCTGATATTATATAAATACGTTATTATAAAATCAAATTCTTTTATAAATTATAAATAACAAAAATTTAATTAAAGTGACTATAATTATTATTTTAATTATAACATAGTTTTGTCATCATCATTTGACATGGATTTTAATAAGTTTTAAAATTGCATGCGATGAACTTGAAAATCTCAGAAAGCGTTTCACTA
>MQRK01131155.1:0-13162 GCA_001938485.1 Girardia tigrina
AAAATGAAATCAGTTCAGTGTGAAAGGAAGAAAGTTATGAAGATACAGACCTAGAAGATGAATCGCATATCATTGATGAGTCTTCCAGGCAGCTGAAACTCATTTTGGAGAAGCTTAATAATCATGAAGTTAAACCCCTTTTTCAAAAGGCACTCATTGATTGGGATCATTTCACTGAACATTACTTCGACATAATTTCAAACATTTCTCAAGAACAGGTGCCTCTGAGTGTAGCAGTTGAGACTCTGTCGCTATGATCCAAATCAATTTACTGCCCATATTATTGGGATATTAAGAATAGAAAAACTTTTTCAGCAGTCAAAAATTCATTTAGAAGCTTCTTTGAGACGAAGAATAACTTATAAGAGGACAACAGATGCAAATATCATCGTTTGGTATCTTCCCGCTTGAGTTGTAAAACGATCGATTGTACATGTCAACGAATATGCAAAGGACTACATTAGCAGCAAAAACATTAAACAGAGTGAAAAAGAATAGAATATTTCTAAGACTTCGATTGAAAGAAGCCATTTCAATGACAATGAAACCAAAAACAATAAAGTAACTGAATAAGCGGGTCTCATTGATAAAGAGCTAAGAATTTCTGATCAAGTGCGAAAGAGAGGACATTTAATAGATTTCGTATGTAATTATATAAATACAATCAACAATAATTAAAAGCACAAGAAGTCTTTTTAAATACTTTAGTTGTCGAGTTTTTTTCGGTAATATAATATTTAGTGTTCTATAGGTTTTCCGGAAAAAAACGCGTTGTTTTCAATGAAAATCGCAGTTAGACATAGATATTTAAGCTCATTTGAAGACTAGTCTTAGTGTTAGTTTAGTAATGGATTATAAGATATCCATAAACTACAATCTATTATTTTTTCAATCGAAATTTACTTGGAATTTCATACCGATATATCGATCAAATTAAATGTATATATTCCAAATAATAAAGTAACTGAAATTAATTCTATCATTGAAACAGCATGGAGTGGAGATAAAATCAGACTCCGCACAGTTCAAGAAGTGGTGAGAGAATTTAAAGATGGCATTAGAAACAACTTTATTCGTATTTGGAGAAACTAGGACGAAAAAAAAGTAGAGCGTAAAGAAGATATTATGACTGAAATACAAGATAATAGTAAGATTACAGTTTAATAGTTAGCTATTCGTTACGACGTACCAAAGACAACAATGCGTGGCATAATTCGTAACGACCGCCACTTGACTTCACAGTTTGATAAATGGGTACCCCATGATTTGTCTGAACATCAACGTAGTGAATGTTGCGAAAAAATGATAAAGCACATTAATGAAACAAGAAATATTAAGTGCTATTTAGTTTGCACTGATGAGAAATAGTTTTACCTGAAACCTTGGGCAATATTATGACAAAACACTTAGATGTTTCATGATAACTGTGTAAACGTCTTAGCAAATGATGGTGACTATTGTCCATAACTTAACATTGTAAATATATTTAAATATAATTTATTTTTTATTTCTAATTTGTATTTTTTTATGAAAAAAGCGGTTTTTTACAGAGTTATTTGCGTGTTTTGATGTACATTAATAAGATGCAAACAATTTTATCTTAGGATTTTTGAAAATCTTTTGAATTAACGGATATCGCCAATTTGTATCACCAACACATAAAGTATCACGACCCAAATAATATCACCAATTTAAAAAAAATTTAGTGATACTATTTTTTAGTATCAGTATTTAAGTGTTTAAAAATCATTAATTTTTAAATTGTTAAATCGAAGAATCTTTGAATGAATTGAAAACCGAAACCATACAAAACTCATTCGAACCCTGACGATTGGCATATAGCAACGCATGATGTGTATGGTAGAAAGTTTAGCTAGGCTTGAGCTGTTTCAAACCAGATTGAATAATTTCCCTACGAGTCTATTTCCGGGGAAGATATAGATGATCTGGATGTAGACTGTTTAGATGATAATGATGATGTAGAATGTTTGGATGTCGTTAATGAATAAGGTATTATTGATATTTGTTTTCTTTTTTTATTCATATTTTGATATTTTTGTAAATGGGAATTGAAAGCACCAAATAATATCACGATCCAAATAGTCCCCAACTTAAAAAAATTTTTAATGATACTATTTGGCGATATCCGTTAAATGTTTTTACCATTTTCGAAAGTTTTAATGCGATTTTTACATTTTGTTTCATTGTAAGACTTATTGAAAAGAAATGAACACAAAAATTATTCGCATGTCACAGAAATCTTGTAAATTTACAAATAAACATGTTCTTTATTCCTTTTAATATTTTATTTTATTAATATTTTATTTTATAATAAATAGGATAAATATGTACGCGACTTATTGGATCTAGGTCCTCAAGTGTCAATAAAAATGTAATAAATTTTAGTTAGTTGTTAAACAAAATCACAACAAATCTTACATCTGCACATTTTCTTCTCACATCATTCCGCTTGGGGTGCTTCCTGTTGATGAGAGTTCTTCCTAAGGTCAGGCAAATGGTCTTGTTCTCATCTCTAGAATCAATCTCTGCCTTAAGACTCCTGTGGTCACTAATAATCAGTTCAACTCCGCAAACGTCTCTAAAATAAAAGTCAATTAAAATCTACTGATAAATGAAAGTAGAGTCAATCATGAAAATATTTTACCTGGCCTTGTCTTCAACATTTAGTTGTATCTCGATTATATTCATCCAATTGCTCAATTCACGAACCATGTTATAGAACTTGTAAAGATCTGAATTGTCCATAAGGGCATTGTTATGATTGTCATATTCCTTTTGCAGCAGTAGCCATAGTTTTTGTAAATCATTTTTTCTGTCAATTAGCTCTTTCTCTTTATCTCCACAATAGAGAGGCAGTAAATTATCTGCAGTGGCAAGAGCGTTTAGAATAAATGGATGCAACCTTTCGATTTCAGTGGCGAAGGCTTGGTGCTTGCGTTGGGATGTTGCAACAGATTTGGCATCTCTTCCAATTAGACTGATATCTGGGATCAGATGAATCTTCTCCCTGATCAAATCAAGCAGTTCCTGAAAGCAAATTAATCAGAATACATTTGTTGGTCTGATGATATAAAAATCAATTTTAATGGGCAAAAGAATGTTACCGAACACCATCTAAATTGACGGATTCACTTATGCCATATCGCGCATTTCTTTAGTGTCAACACAAATGTTAAAATCAACTGTTTAATACCACTAACGACGTGTGTTTGTGTGCCGACCCTTGTGCTCACCCTTGTACACACAAGACCAGGCTTGTTTTGAAATCGCTTATCGACTCACATGGCTCTCAACAATCGACTGTTCTAGTTAGTAGAATGTAGTGAACTTTGCGATTAACAGTTCTATATGTATTGTATATCTAGCCGTATACAATGCTATCTATCATCGCTACTGCGGTGCGGATTGGATTGAGTTGTGTGATACGAATAATCAATTTTATACATATGCTTACAAATAATTATAATACACACTTCTTACAACATCTTTGATCTTCTTCAATAAATTATAAATGTAAAGTATTAAAAAATATAATTAAATTAAAAAGTAGAGGTTCTAATACACATTTACATACAATTTAGTGGAAGAAAGGCAGGAAATTCCGTAATTCAGAAACCTTTATAAAATGGACATCATTGTAAAACAATGAATGTTACAACCCCATGGGAAAAGGAGAGTATCCTAATGACAATGTAAACATAATCGAACTGATCGATGAAATTCAAGACTTAATCAATGAAACTTTAAACGAAAAAGATTCGACACTCATTATGTTCTCAGTTTTGTCAATTATAAGGTTCGAAAAAGACTCACAAAAAATTACAACAGTATATTTTATAAGTGGAATAAGTTTTCATTGTGAGGAATATTTTAATTTGTTTGAATGTTTAAATGTATGGATGCGGTATGTTGATTTAAGTATGTTGAATTTAGAATGGTGATTCTCCCACCCAGATTGAAATTGGTATTTTTTATTTAAATTTAAAGTGATTGACTATTCGAATACAATTAAAATTAAGTTTAATATTTTTAGTAAAATTTAAATTAAATGCATTTTTAATAATTTGATGATATTTTTATTATTTTGTGATTTATTGAAATATGGTAAAAATTAATATTTTTAATTAATATTTTTAGAGGCTAAATAACTTAGAAAAATTGTTCGAATAATCATGATTAGAAATAGAAATAAGAAAACCAATTAGAAGAATGACAAACGATGAAAGACTTTCTTGGAGTCTTAGTGACTCTAAATGTGATTGTAATAAACATTCAAACGAGACTTGTTTAAATGTTCTTAACAAAAACGCCATTTATCGATATAAGATTTATTTTTGACAACATGTTTCACCTTCACAGGTATCTTCAGGTCTTCTGTTTGAGATTTGCAAAGTATCTTTTATACTTGCTTGCTTGTATTACGTAACTCGTGGATTAATTTATTGATGTCATTTCAAATATCTTGATGTGATTGGATGTTTCACTCTGCACATGCAAGCATGGTACGAACTGCCTTATTAGAAGTGCTTCTGTGATGATCCTTTCACTACAAAATTCAAGTTCAATACTTTGAATTCACTTTCCCAATTGACACATTTTATATTGATAAATGGTGTTTTTGTTATTTATTTCTCTCATTGTCATTAAAAATTATTGAAAATAAAATTCATATGAGGGGTTAGTTTTAAGTTTCGCCAAATTAGTTTATTATTTTTTTTAATTTTGAAAATTTAAAGTAAATAAATTAGAAAATTAAAATGCAGAGAAAAAATATGATAAAATAAATACGTATTTAAAATATGCTTACATTAATAACAATTAATATATTTTATAAGTGGAATAAGTTTAAATAAAATTTATAATAAATAATTAACGGATTAATATTTTTAGAAATTTTTTTAATAAAAGGGCTTATTGTAAATTTAAATTAATTAGTTTTTATGATAAAGTTTCGTAAGAATGTAAAATTATTTTACATTTTAAATTTTGTAAAATTTTTTTTAAAAAATGCAAAATTATTTTAAGGTTTAGATTTTGTAATTTTTTTGCGAAAAATGTAAAATTATTTTAAGGTTTATATTTTGTAAATTTTTTTGCAAAAAATGTAAAATTATTTTAAGGTTTAGATTTTGTAAAATTTTTGCAAAAAATGTAAAATTATTTTAAGTTTTAAATTTTGTAAAAAATGTAAAATTATTTTTAAGGTTTAATTTTCGTAAATTTTCAAAATTTAATCGAAAGAATTTAATGAATTAATTTTGGGCGAAATAATTTCTTATTAATAAGAAATTTGTTTAAGTATGTGAATAGTTGATATTAATAAATTTTGTGGTGTTAAATTATGACTTCAGAATATGATAATAATGAAAGTGGCATAAACGCTACTTACATTATTAAAATATAAATTAATTAATAATATTATTTTAAATATATTAATGACGGAGATCGAATACATATAAAAATATAATAATAATCAGGTCTTAAGAATCAAGTTTCAAGTCTTGAGTTAAGACATCCTAAGAACTTTTATTTAAAATATCAGCATCAGCATTTTTTCATTGTCTTTAGTTTCAATATTCTATCTTAAATGCCAAATACTTGAAGTTTATGAAAAAAAACTTATTGATAATAATATAAATTTCTCATATACTTTCCCACTTGAAACCATTTATTTTCGGTTGGAGCCCATTTCCGTTAAATGATAAATATGTCATAAAGTTACAAATAACAATTATATATCGATTTCGCAAAACTGATCTAAATTATTCAGAATTCGGATCAACGCTTGGGTCTCATTGTGTGATTAAAATGCGCGAGAATATTGACATAAACTATCATGAAAACTGAATCAACATATTTCACAGAAAAGTTTTGTTTAATTTATGTAATTCATTTGTTTTAATTAAAAATGAATGAAATTAAAATATTCACAAACACTACGACTTACCGAAGATTCACTCATGAATGTGAAAAAGTCGTGAGCAGCTTTCAGTAGCTGAATACGAGTTTCAATTAATTCCAAAAGGTCGGCCCAAGCTTCATTAATTCGATCTTTCCATTGAGCAATTTTAGGCGATTCTTGGTGACCCAGAGATATTAATTTATCACACATTTCGTCGGCATCAGCAACACGTGGTCCCCCGATATCGTTCGTTTCAATCGCGAATTCTTTAAATCTGTCTCGAAATAGACGACAGTGCTCAAGTTCTGAGCCAGTTTCATTGCTACTAGCAACAACAGTTCTTTCCGCGATCCATTCCTAATCAGTGGCGTTAAGAATTTCATAATCAAATGTTAATCAAACTTCAAGATCTTGTATTGAGAGATAAAGATGGTAAAATTGTATGAGATCTTCGATTTTCAATCTCCTTTCTAGACACATTTCCAATAATGATGCGTACATTTTGTCCACGCGTTCTTGTCTCTGAGCAACAATATGGGAATCTGGGAGTCCCCGGTGTAAAATACTCTGATACTGTGATGCTAATTTAGAAATGTTAGATCCGTAACTGTTGATAATATTTATCAATTCTTCATGCTTTCTCATTGCTTTTAAAGCGCCTTCTTCATCCTAATTTTAATTTAAATTTTAAATATTTATTAAACAATTTAGAACTTTTGTTTTATCTTCTCCCATCAATTCGATTTCCCGATCGCCCATCCAACCTTCTGATTCATTGGCCTCACTTAAATATTCTTGGATTTCACGACATTCGTCGAAAAATTGCATACAATCATCAAGCATGGAATTCAGATCAGTCCATAGGTTATTGAGTTCATCCAATGCCGCCTCAAACTTATCACTGGAAGGATGATTATCGTTAATCATCTCGTGACCCTCCTTTAAGTAAATTGATTAAGAATACTATTTAAGAGTCGAAAATCATTTGAAAATTTTCAATGATTTTTTAAATTAATAATAATAAAATATGTTTATAACATTAACTCCTTCGCGGCAATGAAAATTATAAATTGAAGAAAACAGTGTTTTAGATTTCACAAAAATATTTCTATTTAAAAAATAATCATTTCATGTGATTTATAACAAGAACAAGAAAGTATAGATCTTGTCAATGAAAGTGTTGAACAAATTTGAACTGTTTTAACCCTAATTACCCTGGGATGAGTCTTCGAAACTCATTTCGAAATAAATAAATAATAATTTTAACTTTCTCCACAAATATTTTGCAATTTTCAATATTTTTGTATCAATTTAATTTTTCAAATATATGAATTTCAAAAATTTTCTGTATTAATTTTACTACGAGTCTTAAAGACTCATCGTAGGGTGTTAGCATGTAAAATTACCCAGCGTATTTAGGGTTAAAAAGGGGAATAAAATTTATTATCTTTGTAAATATATCTGTCTTGAAAAACGTATATAAAAGATAAAAATAGAAAAAAATAAATCCTATCACTTTTGGTTTTTAATTAATAACTTAAAAATAATTTTATTTTAATGATTCACATAATACTTTTACAAATAAATGTCATTTAAATCTCTAATTTGAGCATTTTTTCAGATAGTTTTGGGTATCAAACCAAATCTCAAGGTATTTTAATCCCTCTGGTGATGTTTTGTAAAGTTTATTTGTTAATGCTATTCATTTTTTTACGAAAAATAAGCTTTTTTTACGAAATAAAATTCTTTAAAACTAATCATTTTTAAATTTAATATTTAATGTTTAAATATTTAAATCTCTTAATATAATCAAATATTAAATCATATCGTTATTGTTGATGTATATAGTTTCGATCACAAAATAGGAGTTACAAAAGTAATATTATTTTTTACTGTTTTATTAAATATAATTACAAACTGATGAAAATATAAAATTAGCATTTTATTGATAAGTATTTAGTGTAAAAATTAAAAAATCTTTCTTGAAAATCAACAATATTCCTGACCGAAAGACACGCTTCATTGAAAAGCGAGTTTCATTGTAATGTTAAGATTTATTAGGAGCCATTTTGGAAGTGGAAGGAAATGAAATTTTCGAACAATAACAATTGCAAATAAGACATCACACTGTTTATCGGTTGACAATCCCGTATAGATGGCTTACATCAATTTTTGAAAATTTGATTCCTTTTAAAATTGAAGCTCCATGTTATAATTCCAACAAATTTTAAAAAGTTTCATAAGAAGTACTTATTCATGATAAGAAACGTACATTAAATCTAATACTTTTTGTATGTAATAATTCCTTAATGAAATTCAAATATTTTTTTACATTGTAAATTGAGAAATTCTCATGTTAGGTTAGGTTTGTATCAACTTTTAATACATCCTTCTTCTGGGATCCGGTTAAATGACCGAATCCCAAACACTAAATTTCCAAAAGACCGAAATCCCAAAAGATTGAATTCCCAAATGATCGAAATTAATTATTACGAAATTTATTATTTTAAAAAAGGTAAATTTAAAATTAGTTGTTTTGAGAAATATTTTAAATGTTATGGGCCATTCATAAATTGTCACAGGAAAAAATGACTTTTTAACCCCTTCTCCCTCTGTCACAAAATCTCAACCCCCACCCCCCTTGTGACGTCACAAAAAAATCGTTAAATTTTTTTATGAAGAAAAAATACTATAATTCACATTTTTTATTATATAAATATCCTTTTTATTCAAAATTCAATATACGTTTCAATATTAATTAAAGGGATATTTCCATCGACAGTACATAGATCGGGTTCATTTACTTGAGAATCGAGATGTTCTTCATTTATCCATTCGACATGAACATCAATTAAAATGAATATTTATTTCTTTCGCTTTTTCTCTTACTTTTTTGGCATCTTTTTAGTGTTGATAATACGATTATGGATGCTTTTACGATGATTTTTTAGCATTTCTAAAGAAGAGCAATATAAATTACAGTCTATACAGACTCGACTTGAAACAATTTGGCTGATAGAATGACAATATGTATTGTAAGGAATATTCTGACTGGAAAATGTCTGATTTTGAAATAAATTCATAAACTTTGCACAACTATCTCCTGGACTAGCAATTTGTATTTCTTCATACTTCAAATTTTATCATTGATTACTTTAATATTTTAGGATTTGATACCATTGATTTTTATCTTATGATGTCACAAATTATCATAACCCCTCCCCCTGTCACAAAATGTCACAAACTTGACAATGACAATTTCTAGGAATTGATCTACTTCAACGAGAACACGAAGATCAAAATGTATTGGAAATGGATATAAATCTAAATTTAAAATGAAAAATTTTTAATTTAAATAGAAAAACAAATTTTAAATTTAATATAAATAAATAAATAAAAACATATTAAAATTTTATAGCTTACTACATTGATAATATGACAGAATAAAAATATATGTAACAATAGAATAATTCAAAAATACATAAATTACAAATCATATGAAGTGATTCTTACGTCATTCAGATCACTAATCCTACTGGCGTGGTTATCGATCTCATTTCCCATCGTTTTCAGTCGACGAATTCTCTGCAAACAAATCTGCAAACTTTCCGGAATTACTTTTAGATTATTGATAACGTTTGTCTTTTCTATGATCCACTCTTTCTCATCCTCCACGTCACGCAGAAATTGTTGAACTCGTTTATGTTGTGATAGTTTGTCCCTTCTTTGGGTTAACGGTGCTTCAACTTCAGTCAATCGAACTTTGACCTCTTGCTGTATTTGTTCAAATTGTTCCTGTCTTTCAGGATATTGTTCTATCAATTTCTCAGCGTGCTGCTCTATGTCACAAAGCATTTTCAACTTCTGCTCCAATTGCCGGTCCTTCTCCTCCTGGTCCTTCAGCTTCTCGTTAATTTCCACAAGTCCGTACTCTTCTGTCACTTCTTCAGTCGTAATTATTTGAGTACTAATCTCTGTCACCCACGTCATCATTGCTTTTGTCGATTCATCGAAGATTATTTCTGTCAAATCAATGAAATATTTAACATATATCGAATCAAATTGGTACCCCTGTTAGCCTCTTCCATTTGACTACTTTTCTCCTTGACAGAGGTTAGTAGTTCGTTCCACTGACTCTCGACCTGGATTATTTTTGGTTCTATCGCACTTTCTTGATGGGGATTATTCTCAATCCTTTCAGTTCCGGCCTTAACAATTATTAGTAATTCATTTATTATTTTGGTAAAAAACTTGAATACATTTATCAATATTAAAAAACTTTAAATACTTTTAAAGAGTTAGTATAGGTAAACTACTTATTGATTCATTGTTTTGAAGTAACGAATATAGCCGTAATATTTGTACGTGAAACTATTTTA
This sequence comes from Girardia tigrina, assembly GCA_001938485.1. Classification (NCBI taxonomy): domain Eukaryota; kingdom Metazoa; phylum Platyhelminthes; order Tricladida; family Dugesiidae; genus Girardia; species Girardia tigrina. The sequence goes on from MQRK01131155.1 coordinate 10,303, forward strand.
AACAAAATAATAAAATTTTAAAAACATTTCTTTCGACCATTCTATATTTGATACTTTATTTACATCATTCAGACACACTTGAAAATTATAAATTTTAATTTAAAAATGGACAAATACAGCAAGTAACTACAGGGTACACAGTAGAAAACCAAATGATTTTATGAAACCAAAGTGTATTTAATTAAACATATGATAAAGGCAAAAAAAATTATATTTACATAAATAAAACTAAAGGACTATTTATTTAATTGTTGCAAAAAGGATTGAGCATGCTTATTTATGTAAATATGGTGAAGCAAATCGCATCAAAGATTTAAAAAAAAACTGAAAATGCAAGCGCATTTCTCTAAAAAGTATAGAAAAGAGTGAAACATCGGAAAGAGAAGAACAAATCATTCTGAACCTGAAAAAAGTAACTTCAAGGACGATTGAAAAATTCAGATTTTTACTTTTGAGATAGTTTGTGCAGAACTTATGAATGAACTAATAGACGTAGTTGCATTTGATAGCGAGAATTTTGAAGATCTCATCTCTAAATCTACAAACGAAGAATGAAGTGAGCGACCATAGCCCATATGTGTTAAGTGTGAGATTAGCAATATCTTTGAGTGCCCAAAAGATGATGCATTAAATACAGTATATTTTGGTGCAACATAAAAGTCCTATTTTGATTTATTTTATAGACTTTAATTTAGTGTTAATTTGAATGAATCACTAAATACACAGATAAAGCCAAACCAACGATCGAGACGAAAAGTTCTTGATTCGAATATTAAGTCTTTTGATCAGTGTGTTGATGATCGACTGTTGCCGGATTCCGCTGAGAGTTTAAACTTAAGCTATCAAATAACGTCTGCGATTATTCATGGGTACTGTGTAACCGGTGTAATTCAAGGCAAATCAAGAGGAGGTGCACGAAATTTTGTATTGACAAAGGAAGTAGTCACTAAAATTGATAGCATAATCGAGGAAAATGCCAATACACTTAAAGAGAATGTTTAAAAGCTAGCTAGTGAAGGAATTGTTATTTCCAAATCTTCGGTTGAAAATAGCAAAGACAAACTTTTGCCTTGGATTTTACATGAAATTCATCTGTTGATAAAAGAGTGTTTTATCGATGAGTGTCCATTCAACAATTAACTACGTCCTATGAGACCAAGATCTGTACAGTGTACACGAGCTTTTTCTTCTTCCAATAGTACGCGGAAGAAATTTTACCCTAATATATTGCGTGCATAGCGCAATAGTTCTCATTTTTTAAATAATTGACAATGGAACTGTCACTGTAGTTCAATTTATGAATATTTCAGTTGAGTCGTGAGAACACTCACTAGGGGTGTGGATATTAATGGATAATGCAAGAATCCATAGGAGAAGCGCTTTTGAGAATCATTTATGGGTCTAAATTGACTTTGAAATTCTTATCCCCCTATTCATATATGTTTAATCCAAAAGAAAATGTGTGTTCAAAGATTAAGACATGTAAGAAGTTTTCTTGGATGAGGTATTGGTGGTGAAAGAACACTAGAAAGTCTGATAATAAAAGCAGTGGTGGAGGTTACTGAAGTAAATTGCAGTAATTATATTATACAGATACTGAAAATATGGCAAGAGCGGTTACCGGAGAACGAAATGTCAATTAAAATATATTTCTTAATGTTTATTAGTTTTATTTTTGTGGTGTAATATAAAATTTCTTAATATTCTTTGTCTTTATATGGCATTGATATTTTAACGTAAGTACTAGCAGTTGATTTATATTAAGAAGCAAAAAATATTTACATTTAAGTAAAAAAAATAATGAAAACAACTAAATAGTTTATATATTTCAAATTAAAAGCAGTTTAAAACTAAAAGTTTTTAGAAAATCAATTCAAAACTAAAAAAACGTTTTGCACCGCACAAACAAGATCAGTGATTTTTGTTAAAAGTAATGAAGGAGATGAAGACAAGAAAACCATTTCAAAATGTTTTTTTCTCCAGTTAAAATGAAAAAAAATATATTCATTTTGAAATATTTAAAAAACTATGGTAATGATCTGGAAAATTATGCTAATGACTAGGACTAAGACAAGAAAATTCTTGTTAATGAAGCCTGAAGGAATTATTAGAAAATTTTACAATTATTTTTCAAATTTCTAATTAGGAATTACAACTATAAATATCAAGTTAATTATATTTCAGTAGACTGTCATTGTTAAACCCTAAACCAGCGATTCCATAACAATAGGTTGCGATAGGAATCGTAATGGGTCACGAAAAATTATACAAAGACATTCAAATAATTCACTCAAATTTAAATACGTATGATGTAATAAAATGCAAATTGTATTAATACTTAGGCTGTCCCAAAAGTCCTCAGATGGCCTTTAAAAACACATTAATATTTTACCAAATTTGGACTGAATATTATTCAGACTGTCATAAACACTGTTAAAATTTCAAAGAATAAAATTTTAAAAAAAGTAAAATTTTGTTTTATTAAAGTATTGAAATTTTAAAAGTGCAGCGAATTCAAATCAAGCGGTTTTTAACAATGGAACCAAATAAATGTTGCCAACGTTTTTTTGTTCTAATTCAAAATAAAAAAGAATTCTCTGCTTCAGAAATTCTTTAGCAACTTCAGCAGGCGTGGGAAGACGCAAATCACCAAGCACTGAAAACTATTCAACAATGGTTGACTGATTTTAATGCCTTCTAATGCTATTCCACCAAAAGTGATAAAGCCATCGCCAATGACTGATAAAAAAATCTCTTGTTTTCGTAACCTTTACCTGCAACAAACGTTTTAATGTAAAAACACTGTCATATGGTACCAAGATTGATTCCGAGGCGTATGTGAACTTTGTTCATGACACCG
>MQRK01131166.1:0-11859 GCA_001938485.1 Girardia tigrina
CAAAGCAATTTTTATGATTGTGAGGAATGTTTTGAATTCTTAGTTGTTTATATTGTACATGTTGAATGTTGATTCGGATTGTGTCTCTCCTACCCAGATGGATGATTGGTATTTTTGGATTCATACTAATTGAGAATAATTTAATTTAATTTTAAAGTAAAAAGATTTAATATTTTTTTTAAATATTGTGTATGTTATTTTCTAATGACTACAGATATGAATTTTTAAATTTTTACTACTAATTATGACATATTATGTAATAATTAGTTGTAAACATTAAAAAACCAGTATTAATTAAAGAATAATTATAATTAACTGCACAACCATACTTAACGTCATAAAATATTTTATGATCTGACTGAGTTAAATATGAAAAGTGACTTGGTTCGACCATTTAATCTTAAAACGTTTAAGCCACTCGACTTTGGACTTAAAAAATTTTAGCGAATCGACTCTTAAAATATTAAGGGTGACTCGACTCGAGTCAAGAAAATAATGACTCGACGACAACACTGGGTTGTTATATCGCAAAAGAAAGAAGTTGAATGTTCTAGAAATACAATTATTCGTGACTATGATTTTCATATGAATTAATTTACTAAAAATGGGTCAAGTCGATTCGAGACAGGAACAGTTTTGGCAAAAAATTCAGTCTCCACGTGTTGCTGACGTTCTTGACCGATTGACGCCGCAGAAAACAATTGAATTATCCTTGAATGACTCTGGAGTTTTTTATGGAAATTAATTTCTTGCATAATCTTCTTTATTTGTCTCCGCGACATGAGAAACATGGTTGCTTTTCGATTTTATTCCTCTGAAATAAAATGGTTTCCAGTACTGACTGGACTGCAGAAAGAATAGAGAATGGAGTCAATGTTTTATTAATATATCCGAATGGAATAGCGCTCCTCCAAGGAGACTGAATAACTAGTTTCAGTTGGGTTAACAACACTGCCTCGATAATTCGGAAATTTAAGCACCACGAATTCTTGTCGGGATTGAATATGACCTTTTGGAGAGCCTTTATTATTCGCTCTTACACGAAAGATTTGGATTAAGAAACAATAATTGACATAGAATCAAGAGTCCTGGTCTAATCGCAATATCAATCGAGCTACTTGATCCAACCGAATCGGAAACTGCCGCGCTCATTCGATAGAGAATCCTCGTTGCGTGAATTCTTTCTGCGCCATCATCACCACGATATAGATTGTTTGCGGCGTCTTCACAAAATAAATCCAAACTCCTGTCGTTTTCCCTTCTCTTGACAACATTTTCGTGGACTCTGAGCCTCCATCCGCTTTTCGAGTTCAACGGCAACTCTCACACGCTTCGAACTTCTCTCGATGATAGCTGACTATGTTTTTATTGCTTACGGGAACAGACGCGCCTCCTCCGCGCACATCAACAAGTCATATGTGCATCGGAGCGTCTTCAAGTTCGAACCAGTAACGGGTATTGCCCGACTGGTAGTCCCAGTGTCCGATGGGGTTGATATTTTTATTCGCCTTTGATGATTAATGTCATCCTATGCCTTTGGTTTTGTTATTTATTGTATAACTTGAACGAGGAGAGCCTCAAGGCGGCAAGCAATGATCGAACCACGTGCCCCTTGCATCCTGTGGTCTACCTTCGCCTCCTCCAGAAGGTTCCTCGCCACTATTAATATTTGCGTTAATTACCAATGCCTTTCTAAGTCATTTAATTTCAATTTAACCTCGCACTCCCAACTCTAATTTGAATAGCGATTGTCGAATTTTAGCTTTAAATTTATAATGATATGGCGTTCTTCCCTTTGCAGTCTTCCCTTTGCATAGCTTCTCGTAATACTCTGGACAGACTTCTGCGAATTTGTCATTGAACATTCTGTACAGCTCCAATCCACTAAACATTATTCCCTGAGCTTTACGTTTCAATGCTAAACAAAGACAGTTAAATATATTCTGTCAGTCAGTCAACGTCAGTCACCTTTCCTTTGTTCGAGTTTATAGTCGAACTTGCGCAGATGCTTCATTGAGGCGCTATCCATATTTTTATAGTGTTTTAAAGAATATAAAATAATGACTTTGACTGACTGGTTAAATACTTTATCTCTCTCACACACTATCATTATTACACACAGTGACAAGTCACCAGTTTCCTTGTGTTTGGTGAAACAAGGAAACCAAACACAAGTTTGGTTTAACTCTGTGAGCTCTGATTGCTAATTTTCTGTCATTTCATATCTCTCAAATTTCGATTTTAATTCATGTAGTTTCATATCTCTTTTAATTATTTAAAGAATTTAATGACTAACGGTATTCAACTCAGAATTATGTAAATCGCTCAATAACAATTGCTTTTTCATATTATCGACTTTACTTCATATGATTTTATTTTCGAAATTAACACTAATGCCGTATTTTATCTCACTCCTATTTTATACAGATTAAACTCTCGATAAATTTGAACGAAGAAATATTTAAGAATGAAATTTTAATATCCTCCTTATGGTCGACTTTCCCATTATGTCTGCCAATTCAGAAGATTCTTTTTCGATGCTCACTAATGACCCTCATTGACAGCAACTACATCCACTTACTTCAACTAACGTATATTTTAATTCATACCGTCACAGTATGTTCAATTTATACGTGATGCCCTGTTTAATCTCCTGCTTTAGATACTCTTATATAAATACCTTTCCGAAGTTCTGCTACCTTTTTCAACCCATAACCTTGGCAATAACTTCGCCCTTTAAACACGTACCGGTTCGTTAGTAATCATTATAATTTATTCCTATTAATATTGTATCGAGGACCATGCATATCACCGCTCTAATTCATTTCTCTTCGAGTTTACACCCTTAGCTTTCCTCATCCCAAGACGGGGTTTTTTCAGTAAACATGCAGTCCTATGGTGGTTTGCTTCTCATATGCATCAATCGCTCGTTCATTCATCGTATTATTATTATTATATTATTATCAAGCAGATCACCTCACTAAGACAGAAACAATTCATTGAATCACTTATTCGAGATCACTACTTCGTCATTCTCCTGTCACGACCCAAATTCCTTTATAGTAGTTATACTAACGCTATAACTATTATAACTTTTATAACTAACTTTGTTATCGAAACGGTGTTTTTTGGTTTGTTATTTACAATTTATACGTTGAATTCCTTATCCCTCGGTGTGAACTCTCGAGACATCATCTTACTGTCACCCCAAAACACTGTCATCATCAATTATTACCTAACCTAAATATCTTCATAAATATATATATTTTAATAATATATTTTTTATATATTTAAAATCAATTTCAAGCAAGAGAACTTCTTTTCTAGATACTACCCAAAATATAAATTCCAGTAAATATAATAAAATAGTATAAAATAGTATAATAAAATAATAAGACAAATAGACAATCATAAATAATTCCAATAAATTTAAAGGTTTTCGTTTTCGTTTAATTTTTCGTTTAACAATTCTTCAGAATAAGTAAGTAATAACAAAATGCCGCTTGGTTGCAGAAAAAATTCAAATAAATTGGTAAAATTTTTGTGTTTTTTTGTGAGTAACTGCCAGATTAATTTTATATTTATAACAGCCTAGTACGGGAGGCAGTACCATATCGTTGATTGGTTATTAGAATCAACGATTCTACCAATGTCGATTATCGGGGTATCTGGGACAGGGAAAGTTATTGATTATTCTCTGCTCGGGTTGTCACAGTGAATCGGCAAAACGTTGAATCACCCGGTCGGTTATTCTCCGAACGGAGGGAGGGGGTTTATCGTTTATCATTGTAATGTTATCTCTCTAGGACTCACGAACGGAAGGCCGCGGGTGATCACAAGGTGGCTGACTCATAGTGAATAATGTTGCTAATTTTAGAATTTACGTAAATGGAAAAAACGTAAGTTTTTCTGTAATTAACTTATGAATTAATTTTTTTTATTTTTTGAGGTGATCTTCGAGGGTCAACATAAGCTTCTTCTCAGTTGATTTCTTGGGGCGAAGGGCACATGTCTAGATGGAGGGGGACAAATGCTAACAGGTGGTTTATCGTTCGCTAGGAAATTCTGCGTAAATCGTCGGTAATCTTTCTTTTTCAGATTATTGTTGTTAACTTTGCTCACAGGAGGCACGGACCCCGCGAGGCCCAAAAGGGCTCACCCGCCCTTGGATGACCACCGGCTCTACCTGCGACCTGGCGAAACCTCGGGGGTCTATTGCGTCTCTATTTTAATTTTTGGTCGCAACACTCCTCATTATCAGGAAATCTAGTCTCGTCTTTAAAAACAGCTCCATATAAACGATATTTAATAAATAATGCCACAGATATCGCAGAGATGTCGTTCGAACGAGTTTACCGTCATTCAACAAACTGTATTTGATGATCGAAAACAGAGACAAAATAAAGATTTCTTTATCTTGGTATTCTGTCAAAATATTTTTACTCAAACCAACTAAAACATACAAATAAGTCACATGATCACATGCCGTTAGAATGTTTCCATTATCACAATTTATTTTAATGAAGTTCATCCGATAATCATCATGAAGTTTAATAATAAAAGCGTCGAAGCTGTTTACTTTTGGCGTTTTACATCCCCTGATGAAGCTGATTTTACAAAATTCATAAGACATCAATTCTCGAAAATATTTATGTAGAATATTAAAACAAATTTACAAAATTTGATAACCACAATAATAATTAATTTTTGAATTGTTTTCTCTCTACAATTTATCAAAAAAAATCAATCACAACTTTTTACATTTTTGCAACTTTTAAATTTTTAATTTAAAAAATAATTTTCACAAATTTCTATCCGGAACACATATTTAGTATCAGAAATAACTAAGAGATCCTTGATTCAAAGAAATACATTTTTGAATATGCGAACCAGTAAAATAAAAAATCCTTTTTGTTGTCTCCAAATATCAAAAGCACTTGAAGACGCAACAAAATATAATTTTTTAATATTTATTTTCTTTTTTTCTTCTATTCCTTTTTCTGTCTTTCGTCGAAGGACCATATATATTACGCAACTATTTGAATAAGTGGAAGAACGAAAACATTACTATGATAATTATTATAATAATTAGAAAATTAATGAAGTCAATAATGAAATTGATGCATATATAAAAATATGATATTCGAGAAGAAACAACTTTAAATAAACTATTTTAATCTGGTTCCTTTATAATTCTCATATAACATACACGCTCATTTTTGAAGTTTTTGTTGACTCCAATCAGATTAATTCAAGAACAATTTAACCAACGTCTTACGAAATCAATCACTTGAATATTATCTGATTCAACTCAGCTGTTTCATCGTACAAATAAATTCGATTCTAAATCTCGATATTATTTTATTCAAAGAATCATCCTATAAGTCTTGGATCCGACTTTACAGAGCTAATTAATTGAGATATCAAACTGTTAAAGTAACTAACAGTGTGATTCATGGGAAAGTATTCTATTGTTTAAATCGGTGGTTTGCCGATGTAGAATTTTATTTAAATACAGTTTTGTGAAGTCTTTTCTCAAGCTATCGTGGCAGATATAAATCCAATTATTCGACGGACCCAGGAACATTGGAGAATAGTGTCGCAAATTCGAGACAACGGCGGCCTTGAAAAATGCGACATTGAAAAATCAGTGACTCTTCCGGTACTTCTTGAGGGGTGAGTATTCGAGCTGTTTTCAACCGAGCTAAAACAAGAGCATCTGTCGAGCGCATAAGGTCCCGATCCGAGGGAAGCGTACGAAACTTTCCGAGTGAAGCAGTCGAAGAGTGTGTAGCGGATCTGCTACGGATTGCGTCAAATATTTGTCCCGGTTACGAACCGCAGTTCTTCCTGCGGTAGACGTTCATGAAGGGCCATATCAAAAGGAACTGCCGAAACATGCTGTTCATCGTGCAAGAAGCAAGGACATTTCAGTTACCAGTGTTTTGAGAAACAACAAGGTCAACGTGATAATTTTAAATATAACAATTTCAGACAAAGAAGAAATAGCAATATGACTGCATTTAATTCACAGATGAAACTCGTAGAATGTGGAGAATACGATGGTGAAATTGATGATGATAACTCAAACGATCTGGTTCTATCTACAGTAGAGGTGATTGGAAGCAATCACTAAATGGAGATAATTTTGTTCTCGATCCGTATGTAAATATTTATTTTATTAAAAGCATAATATTTTAAATTTTAATAAATCTAGTAATTTTGATTATCTTAGTAAAATTAATGATAAAAAATAATAAATGTAAAAGTATGTATTGAGAATGAACGAAATAAAAGTACAAATAAAAATGTTAAAAGTAATTCTATTTTGAATGAAGGTAAAATGTTTTATGATAATAATTTTTATTTAAATAGTGATTTGAAAATTTATTCGTTAGATGAAATGAAAAATGTTAATAGTATTATCTCATACCCTAACGAGAAGGTAAAAATAACGTATAAGATTATGAATGGTAGGCCTAGTATTAAGATTAGGACTAACGAAATTTTTGCATAGTCTTTTAGATACAGGTGCCCGTATAAGTGTGATAGATAGAATTTAGATTGATAGATTAAAGAATGTGAATGTAACGGGTTCAGAAAATAAAATATATTGTGCAAACGATAGTTCGTTGAAGATTTATGGAAAAGTAGTTATTAATGTTAAAATTAATTGTCATAGTGAAGACATAGAATTGTATATTGTTGATAAAGTTACGCCAAAAATATTTGCAGGAATGAATTTTTAAATAAGTTTAATTTCAAATTAATTATAGAAGAGTTTAAATAATTATAAAGCTGATGACTTCGATAGAACATGCCAATGAGACACAGCAAAAGAATCCACTTTCTCTACTAGCAAACACACACCACACATGACACCTGAGAACCCAGGGCTCTTCATAACAGATTTTTCTATAAATATCGAATGAATGTCAGTATCAAAATCCACACAATACAAAATAACTAAAATCATTACTAAATTCATTAGTAAAATCTACAATAAAATTACTGATCAAATGTGTATTAGTGATTTGAGTTTCAAAAGAAAAATAACTTCATTTTATAAAATATAATTATTATATTTTAACTATTTGAATACAAATCACAATTTTGATATCTCCTTTTTATATTTGTAAATAATTTCAAGTCATGTTAAACTACCTGACATTAAGTTTGCTGAAGGTTCTAAACCCCAAATATCATCAACATTACCTCATGATGTTTAGAATTGAGAAAGACCTTATCATAGGATTAACAGATCATATGACCGTTGAGATAGTTATGAATAAAATATCAGTATGAGTATTTCATCTAAAATGTATGTTCCATCTTCAGGTTGCTCTGAAGACTGAACGGTGGTAGCAGAGATGCAGTTGCGAGATTGATAATGGGGCGTTTTGGGCTGGCCCCATTTGTTATTATTCAGACTGATAATTATTTATATTATATCGCTAATATATATTGAATGAAAAAAATAACTCAAAGTTCGAACGCAAAATATTGATGATATTCATAATAAATTCTTTTTCAGTGTCGACAAAAATTCGTAAGAGTTATTTTGACAAAATATTCGCAATAATTTCACCAATTCGTAAAATCCTTTCCAATTACTAACAAATTCCACATGATTAATCAGAGCGAACCAATCGAGTCAATCAATTTCAAATCTGGTATATACCAATTCAATGAGTCATCGGTGACAACAAAAGAAACAAACAATTCACAATCAGAACTTAAATTTTATTCAAAATATTTAAATTCAATTATTTCTCTTTGTATGTAAAATTATTTTATATTTAATTTTTATTTTTAAATTTAATTTTTTAAATTATATCTTACTAAATATCATATTTTTATATAAAAACGGCTAAGCAGCAAGAATAATTGATAAAAATATCAGTAAATTGTCATTCATYATCATAAAACGATATAGTTTCTAATATAATTGACTTGTCTATKGACAGGAAGATATTTGAAATAGAATAATAATAATCAAGTATAAAAGATAATAGTACTTAAAATTTGAATTCCGAACAATAAGTTAATCACAAGCATCTGAGGGTTTCAGAGCCAAAATTAATTGATATGATGTCTATATATTTTATAAAATTATAAATGTATAAACCCCAAGATACACTCAACGTGTATAATTATGCGTGACTTATTATTTGTAAATATTTCATTACTTTTTTTGACGAGCACTAGGTGAAGGTAAATGCAGTGATTCTAAAATCGATTAAAAAATAATTATGAATTTCTGTGGATTTTAATTATTATATTTACAATTTTTGTTTTGTACTGATGTACTGAAATTTCATGTCAATAGAGAATATATTTTGTTTGCGTTTTCACCGATTTGTTTTGCGTTGTAACCGGAGGTGTTGTGTGTGTGGGCCCCCGATGCGTCGTCATTTTTCGAGGTCTATCTGACGCTCCACCTCGAACGTTTTTTTTTTGTTCGATTGGGCGTGATGACCGCCCGTTTTTATAGCGCATCCACCATCCCATCACGGTTTATTTTTGATTCCGTCTGCTCTTTGTTCCGTTTTCAGACCCGGGATTAACGGGACCATTGCCCCTGTATTGTCCTCCCAGGAATATCGCCTCCACGACCACGACGGGATCGCCGCTACGGGTAATCGCGATCCCGTCCACTTTAGTAAACATAGAGCCCAGAATGTGGAAGATGTTGATTATTAACGATTGATAACATATATTTTAATCTGACATAATTTCATTAATGTATATTACAATTATGTACTATTTTGCGGTGTATATTTTATTTTTTATAAATACCTCTAAAAGCTTAAAATTTTAAGCATTTAAACTAAAACTTAAATTTTATTTAGTACCATTCTTTGGTACATTTCTTAAGAGTTTAAATTTAAGCGATGTAATTAACATACTTTAAGTAATTTTATTGCGATTATTTTTAAAGTATTAAAATAAGTGATAAATAAATTGAATATAAACTATAAATAAAAATTAACCAACTATGAATTTTAAATTTTTGTAATTTAATCAGTTTTTTTTAATATATTTTCATTACCAGTCATAATTATAATTAACCGATAACATGAGAGTAAACATTATGAATTATGAGTAAACATAACATTATGAATTACTTATAGATTAAATATCTATTTTTCTTTTAATAAGGATTGCAAATATGCATAATTTAAATACTATGAAATGGACAATATTTTAACGATTTTCCAAATTTTATTCTGAATATATTTATTTTATTTTTTTAAAAATGTTGATTTCATATTTTAAAATTGCATTTTAGATATTGAAATGAAACCAGAAAGTAATAGCAAGAAGGCTTAGAGAGTAAGGCCACACATTCTCCGAAATAAGAAGTGTTCAACTCGAGTTCGTGTTCGTGGACGAGTTGAGTTTCCCGGACCGCATCAAATTGCTCATCTTCGTTTACCACACCGTGAACGTCGGATCGATTGGAATAACGATAATGATGATTACGAATCAAAGATTAAAATTTATCGAATGAAAATAAACATTGAAAAACAAAGTCACGATAAAACACTCGTATTATTTACACAAAATTCTATTTACTTTTCATTTGAATATTTTTCTTATATATCAATTTAATAAAATTTTAGTATTATTCGGTGTGAATTGTACTTTAGTTTTAATTGTGAATTTTATTATAAAAGATTGACAAATTCAGATAAATGAAAAATATATTTATGAAACTTTTTGTTTGATGTTTAAAGAAATTTTGTAGGAAGCATTATGAATATTTCTGTGCACGCTGCTCGTGAATCGATTGCGAATAAAAGATTTTTCCATCCTAGGAAACGTGGATGTAACCGTCTTGTAAGCAAAATAGATAACGATAAAGCTGTAATTATCAAATGCACGGGCCACTAGTCAGATTATAAATTACACTATAATCAAATCCGCATGCAATTTAACTTTATCAACGAAAACAGTACAAAGACATATGAAACGTATAAGAATGAAATACAAAAGAGCAAGTAAAGAAATAGTTTTGTCAAAGAAAAATAAAGAAAAGAGATTAAAATAACCAATTGGATTTAAGAAAATCATGACCAGGAGTAAACCGAATTCTTAGACGCGACACGATTTTCCTTAGACGGTCCTGATGATTGGAGATCATATGCAAAAGAAAGTGAGAATATTGTTCGAGTAAAAAGACTATACAGAGGTGGTGGTACTATGGTTTGGTTAATGACACTTCCGAATAGTCTTCTAGCTTACAAAATAATAGACGGTATTAAGAACACCAATATGACTTAGTATTTTTATTAATAGTACAAGTTTGATTATCCTCAGGACAATCTTTGTCAAAACTTTCGTACGATTGCATCCGTATAATTAATTAATGACTTTAATATTATTACCTGAGCAAATGGCGATTTATTCAAAATACAAGCAAATTTAAGTATTTATTATACTTAACAATCACGATATCTTAATCATGAATTAGCTAATTCATAAACATTAATTTTATAATTTGAAAATAAGTAATATTTATTGCTTGGATATATAATATCGAACAAAATTATTTATAAACAAATAGATTTATTTAACTGTAACAAACTCAAAACAGGGATATTTAAATCTTGAAGATTATTGTATCCTTTAAATCAGATGTCTCCAAACTACGACCCGTGGCCCAAAGCCGGCTCACGACACAATTTTACAAATATATACAATAAAATACAGAACTTCTTTGTCAGACTCACATTTAAAATCCTTACTTATAATTAGTGCTTCGAAGATTCAACCGGATTACTCAGATAATTTACAAAATCAACAACAGTTACAACCATTCTCACTAGTTAGACCTTTCGCTACTCGTCCAATTTTTTTAATAATTATTAAATGGAATTTAATGTTATTGTTTTGAAGATATTTTCAAAATTTCCAATATAATGTAAAAGTTATAAAGTTTATAAAGTTATCATTTATATGTGTATTCACTGATTATGCGTTTTTAATAGCATAATTTATGTGGCCCGCGAGACAACCTTCAAATACCCCATCCGGACCGCATTGAAAAATGTTTGGAGACCCCTGCTCTAATTTTTCGATAGTTTACATCGACCTTTGAAATTATCTTATGTTTAAAGTTTCAGCTCTGTAACTGTAAGTAATTGTGATAAAAGTTCTATGACGGTGTCGATAAGTTAGATGAAAAACAGTTGTATAAAACCTCTTGGAAAAAGATGTATCTGTTTTTTAAGATGTATTTTTAAGTGTGTCACAAAATTAGAAATATCCAATTTATTAAGTATGTAAATAAATTGATTAAATACATTAATTTAGACATATCATATAGTAAACAGTTTAAGTTTCAATTATTTAACCGATACGATACATGATAATGGATCCGATAAGAGGAAACGCTTGTCTCGGTGATAATACACGAAAATTAAACTTGAAATTGAATAAAATTCTAACAGAGGAATACTTGTTGAAATTATTGACAAGTTCATCAAGCGATAAAAACATGCATACATAACAGCTTCAAACATCTACCAGCAAAAATCAACCACCAAAGTCAATATTCTTTCAGGTGGATCGATTGCTAGAGATAGTTTAGTTTATTATATTATTATTTAGTATATTATTGTTTACTATATTATTATTAGTTTCATAAATTATTAGTTTATAATGCCCAATGAATCACCTCGGAAGGAATAGTTCTATACTCGTTCAGATTGGTCACCAACGAGGTAGTTTATTAGTGGTTTAGTTTATAGTATATAGTAATGGTTTCAGAAACTAATGAATAGGTTAGATTATGTTCAGTAATAATGATTTTTGTCTAAAATAAATGAAGAAAAATTCATTTTACTTGATTTA
>MQRK01131175.1:0-10665 GCA_001938485.1 Girardia tigrina
TTTTTTTACTTTAATTTTTTTTTATTATTTAATGATTTTTTTGTCAAGTCTTTTAAAACTAATTGGTAAAATGAGTCCTCTTTATCCAAGCTCATTTATTATTCATGCGGATTTATATAAAAATTACCATGAGTAATTTTGAATTTAATATTGTAATCAATATATTGATTACAAAATTCAAAAAAAAGAATATTAATATAATAACTTGGCCTGAGTCATCAGAAATCGCAGCAAGACGATTTTGGTAAACAAATTGCCAAATTATATTGGCCGAATTATATCCTCTGAACTATATTTGCCGAATTATGATTACCGACTAATTGATCTGAATTACTAAGAATTGCCAAAAGACGGTTTTCCAAAACATATTTGCAGAATTATAATTGTCGGATCGCATTAGCCGACTGTTTCCAAATAAAATTTTTCATTTAATACACTGATCTTCGAAACATTCGACAGGTATTAAACATTCATCGTTGTTAATGATTATTTAACGTCTGTAAATGATTATCGATTGTACTAAACGTTCATTGCGTTCGTTTTATTTAATATCATCTTTTAGCTGTTAATTATTTTTAATCATACTCAACTAGGTTAACCAAATAAGGTATTTTTTGGTTAGCTTATTTGGCTTCCAATAATAGTTAGAATAGCAGGTTTGTGTCCACGAATCAAGAGAAACAAAATTGTTATTCTACAATATCATTCGATATTCTAGTACAGTATATTTAGAAGAGTGTTGTTAAATGCCATGAGCTTTTATTACATATTCATAGTACTTGTTCAATCAATTATAAATGACATGTTCATTTCAGACTACTAAACAATATCTACATTTTTTTTCATTAACTTTGAAACCTTAATTATTTCGGGAAAAAATATACAAATTCAACGTGATACATCGGTTACCGAAAATCTAAAGTCTCATAAATTTATGAATATTCTTATGTAATTTATAAATATTTACATTCAGTGAAGATTTAAAAATCATATAAGGTTTTATTAATGAAATAATTTGAGACAAAAATATTTCTTATGTGCTTCATATAATTATTTCACTTGCATGTTGATATTTATTAATGTAGATATTATAATTAAAATAGTATTTTTCTTTGCTTCTTTATTAATCTTAAAATTATTTCTAAACATTTTGTAAAACGCATGCTAATTTTTGTACTAACTTTTAATTATTGACATTTTTAAATCTGAAAAATAATTATAAATTAATTAAAGAAATATATTTTAGTTTCAAATAATTTAGGATCAAAGGTGATGGAATAAGACAGTGTTTCTATACATTACCAAGAAGTGATGAACTCTGATTTTTTCCATTATCTGATTGCAATACGAGTCTGAATAATAAACTGGAACAGTCATGTTGAAAGAAATAAAGTAGTTTTACTTTTTAAAATATGTTGGCTTAATTTCAACATCCTTATTTTCTAGAAACATGTCATATAGATAAAATAAAATTAAAACTTGAAAGTAAATAAATATGAGTTAATTAAATTAAAAGAGTAATTTTAAAAGCTGTCTAATGAAGGGTGAAAATGAAATAAAAGGATAAAAATTTTGATAAAATTTTACTTGATAAAATATTATATAAGTAAAAATCTAAAATAATTATTTTAGTAAAATTATTAACTTCAAACAAAATAATATTTAGTTTAACAAAACTTGGAATAAAAAAATTATAAATATTTGTTTTACTTCATCAAAAATTATAAATATTTTACTCTTTGTTTTATATCATCAATTCTAAGGCTGAGGAAAATTACTATATAAACAACATCAAATCTAGTTTTAGTTTGCCCAAAAATATTTGCAAGAAATTTAATCAAGAAGAAATCGCGTTAACAAGTATCGTAAAAACTTATTTTATTTTTATTTTATTCTTTTGAAAATATTATTAAACCATAAGTACCCTGTATGGGAGAAGAAAGTTTAATAATTTAAAGACTACAATATCGTTCGTTTTTGGAGATTCACTGTTTTTACTGTAATCTATTAACTCGTATGAATAATGATTGTGTTTGTATTCTGTCATCAAGAATTGAATTATTATTATTATTTGTGACTTGTTGATATTTGTTATTTGAAATAAAGTTTGATAAAAGAATTTGTGTTCATTATTCATATATTTATGTTGGAAGTCCTTTCTGAATAATTGGAGTCAGATCAAAGATTAAAGATTATTGATTACGAATTATTGAATAAAGATTATTGATTAAAGAATAGAGAATAGAGATTTACGATTAAAGATAAAGATTTAAGATTTGTGTTTAAAAAGTGAATACTTGAATTAAAGATAATTTTAATAAAAACTCAACAAATTTATCAAAACAGTGATTTAGTCAGTAGCGTTTATGGCACTTTCATTATTATCAAAATCAGAACTCATAATTTAACACCACAATTTATTAATATGACAAAAATTCACATATTTAGACAAATTTTTCTCTTTATTCAATTATCTCGCCACAATTAATCTGTTAAATTCTTTTCGATTCAATTTTTAAAATTTAGCAAATTTTAAACTTTAAATATATTAATTAATTTTCACAATAAAACAAAAGAAATCATTTTAAAATTTATTTAAAATTGTTTTTTAAATTTCTACTAAAATATATAAATTGTTATGACTAAAAATATTTTTATTTATAAATAAATATTTAAACTTTAATGGTTTTCTTATCATTTTTAATTTTAAGGTATATAATAGATACATTAAAAACATATTTTTTATTTTTAAATAAGTATTTAATTTTTTTTGATTTTCTTTTATTATATCTTTTTAATTTTAAAATATTTAAGAAGCTTATTAACATAAAAATATTTTACCTTTTAAATTAAAAAAAATAATAAATTATTTTGGCGATATAATTTAAATTAACCTCTCATAGATATCTTTAATCATTTTGATTTGATATATAAAGAAATTATCATTTGAGTTAAATAATAAATTACGTATTAAAAACTTTAATTTAAACAAAACTTTGCTAAAATCATTGCTAAGAACATTAAGACAATTTTTATTAGCATCTTTATTATTATCACATTTGGAATCATTACAACTCTCTCAAGATCTTTTACTGTTTGACATCACTTTAATTGGTTTTTTAATTTCTATTTTTAATCATGATTATTTGAACATTTTTTTCTAATTCTTTTTAAAATATTTACTTTATAAAAACTTTAATTAAAAATAATAATTTTAACCATTTCTGATAATAACACAGAATAATAAAAACTTTATAAAATAGTTAATAATGAATTTAATTTAAATCTAATTAAATACTTTTCTTTTTGTTTTTTAAAAAATAATAAACGTTATTTTAGTTGTTTATTTAAAATATATAGTTATCGAATTATTATTACAACTACGCATTCATACAATTTAAAATATTCCTTACAATTATATTATATAATATGTATAAATGACAAAAGCAATGTTTTAACTTTCAAAATATGCATTCAATTTAATCGAAATAAGTACCATTAGAATCAGTAAACTACGGCCTTAGAGTAACACAGTGATTGATTCAATCAGCGGAAAATTTTGGTGATCGGGATTTGATGAAGTTGGGAAATGCTTCTCTTGTTTGGTTCTGATTGGCAAAGATTTTATCTTTGAGAAAGTTATCAAGAGGCTTGAAAAAGTAGTAATCCAATGGCGAGAAAACTGGGGAGTATGTTGGATGATGGAGAATTTCAATCTCAAAAGCATTCAATTTTTGTACAGTGATCTGTAAATCTTGAAATTTTGATTTGTCATGCAAGAGGATGTCACCCCTCCTATTGACCAATTCCAGCTTCTGATAACGCTTTTTTTCTTACATATTATCAATATTTTGACAGTAGTACTGCTGTAATAGTCTGACCCGTTTTAAAAACGTGGTTGTGGATGACATCTGTCGCCGACCACCCTACTGTAATTATTAACCTTTTTGGTACTTTTTGACCTTTGAAAAAAGTTTGGGGACTTATCTTTGTCAAGCCCATGGCCAGAACAATTTATGTTATCGTAAAAATTCACTTTTCATCATACATAACAATGGGGTTTTAAAATGTTTGTTTTTGTTACGCAAAATCAAAGAAGAAAGAACATGTGAAAACGTTTGGTGATCGTTTAAAAAGTGAAAAAAATTGTCAAGCTTTTTCAAGTACCTAAAACGATTTAAACTATCTTATTTCATGGTGACTAGCATAAATATTTTTCCGCAATATTTTAAAACATCTGAGACATAAGTTGTGAGTCAATTCCATACTAAAAGTAATTTATAAAGTGCATTCACTATAATGCAATTTATCAGTTTTTAAAAACTTTAATATGATTAGAAAACTCACTTTGGACATAAAGAAACAATAAATGAGTATAATTTATTGCTTTACAAAAAATTTTTATATATTTGATAGAACTAAAAAAACTAAAAAAATACTTATCATTCATTTTAATTGCATTTTAAAATATTTTTAATTCAAAAGAAAATCCAATTTATATAAATTTAAAGTAATGATTTTTTAATATATATATATTTAAAGTTTTGTTATAATTCAATTTATCTGGTAAAAAATCTGAACATTTATTCAATGTATTTTAATTAAAAAATAATTATGCAATTATTTAATTATTACCATTTTACGGTATTTTTAAAATTAAAAAAAATGAAAATTGAATAATTAATCTCCATTCCACATTGTTGGATTATTGTTAATGCATTGAAAAAATAACCAATTTATTAATAAACAGTGTTTTACTAAATTTTTTTTAATTTTAATTTTCATGAGTTTTTTTAAATAATTATTTCAAACTTAAAACTAAAATTAGTTTTTTTTTAATTTGTAATTTTATATTTTACTGGTTTATTTATCATTGTAACATTTTTCGACAAAATATATAAAAAAATAATTAAAAAAAAGACATTCAAATAACCTATCTTGGACTAATTTAATTTGGCATTTAAATAAATGACAAAAAAAATAATTTTCTTTCTTTTGGTTATATCTAAACACAGATGAAAGGTCCAATAGAAAAATATTAATATTTAATTTTTCCTGTTAATTCTGTTAATTAAATAATATAAATTGGGAGTATACTACTTAAGATTCATGGTCAGGCTCGACTTATCATGGTATTTCTCTACATCTAGCAGTATAACTCGGTATTATCTTTTTGCATAATCGATAGTACTGTGATAAAACAATTTCCTGAAAAATAAAAGATTATGAAATTTACTCTGAGACATCTTAAATCTCAATTAATACACATATTTGCTTGCAAATGAAAATTGTAATTGTGAGGGAAAATTCTGAATGTTGTAAGTTTGTTGTTTGTATGCTGTTTAGATTAGTGACTCTCTTCTCAGATGAGATTAATATGTTACTAATTAATGATTGAAATTTAATGAGGATAATTTTTTAATACTAATTAATTAAAAGTTTTATAATTATAAATTTTAAAAATATTTTTAGTAAACGATTTTTAACTTATTGAATTTGATATATTTTAGAAAAATAATCTTTATTTAAAAAAAAATATTCAATGCTTTTTTATCAAATAAAATTTTGAAAAATTAAAAGTTAATATTATTCTTATCTCATTAATTTATTTTAAGATTTGAATATAGATACAAAAACATATTAATCAAGAATGACGATTCCCGCAGAAATTGCTAGTGAACATGTTTGTGTTTTTAATGTTTACACTCAAATATTGATTTTGCTAATAGTAATATTATGTATGAAATAGAAAGTAAGTTCCACGCTTAAATTAAAAGGTTGGAAATAATCCTCTTAGGTTTAAATATACTTAAATTCTTTAAACAAAAAGATTCAAAGTAATTGTTTCAATTTGTAATTAAAAAATTCAAACAAATAGCAATAGAATATAATAGTAAACAAATATAAAAAATATTATTAATAATGTTACTTGAGAACTGTTTTTAATACACAGGTCTGATATGATTTTATTCATCCGTTAATACATCAACTGTATAGTAATAAGCAGAGGTTATAGTATAAGGTTATCCTAAAAGTTCCGGATCAAGAATGAAATATACAATTTTTTGTGCAAGAATTTATTTTAAATAAATAACAATTAATCTTCAAAGTACAGTCCATCGTTTTTGACTACTATCTGCCAACGGTCTGCAAGCTTTCAGATCTGGTCAAAGTACCATTCGGGCTGCTTCGAATTGAAGAACCATTGACATACTTGTTCAACTTCATCGAATGCTTCGAATTGGTGGCCTTTCAAAAAGTTTTGCATGGATTGGAAGAAGCCATAGTCGGATGGAGCTCAATCAGAGCTGTAAGCAGGATGCGGCAGGATTTTGACTCTATCTAACTCTTTGAACCTAGCCATGGTCTTCTTGGCGGTATGCGACTTGGCATTGTCTTGCTGAAGCAGTGTACATTTTCGGTTGATTAAGGCAGGGTACTTCTTCTATCAGCAAGTCAAAGTTCCCTTTATTAAAACGTTTGAACCAATCAATTGCCGTACTTTTTAATACCGTTTGTGTACCTTCAACTTTGCAAATTGCCTTGACAGCATCTCGTGTTGTCAAGCCTTTCTTCTAACAATGACGCAACAACACACGGATTTCAAGCTTTGTAATCTCGTAGTCCATATAATGCTATAAATAAATCGATATATATATCAGTATCAAATAAATAATGCCAAAAAGAAATTTGAAAAAAAAATTGTATTTTTATTATTGACCGGGAACATTTAGGACAACCTAATAATAGATAATTTGTAATCAGTAGTTTCGTATTCAATGAATCAACAAATAACTATTTCGGATATATGGGAATTAATTCGTATAATAAGATACAGTAATGAGATATGTTGGTCACCCGAAATTAAAAAATCGAAACTAGGTGGATAATCGTATTACTCTTCAACATTTGTTAAATTGGCAAAAGAAAACAAATCTTCGAAATATTGAAATTAATTCGCACTTAGATAATCGTAATGATGATAATTTAATATTAAATTTTCATTTTTTAATTTCTGTCGTGCATGGCAATATTAATTTAAATACAGTAAAACATCTCTATAAGGAGTTATTTGGGACAGAGAAAACTACCTCTCTATAAAAAAGTTATTTATAGAGAGGGAATGAATATAAATTAAATTAATGAATACATATTATTATAATTTTTTAACCTCTTTCCTATGAATTACAAAATTACTGAATTATTATTCGTCATGTTTTTGTTTATAAATAATCTTATTTAAATTATTATGTAAAATATAATTAATAAAATAAAAACATTCTATAAATAAAAAGTTTATATGCCTACAATTTTCGTGTACCTTTTGGTGTCTGGTGCTTTGGATTGTTCTGATTAGACAATAAAATGATTCTTAATTGATTCATGATTATGTCAAAAGAGGGCGAGGTTATGCCTATCAGAATTCGCCTTTTTTGTTGGACAATTTACATTATTTTTCCCAAATATAAAATTTTTGATTATAAAGTAAAAAAACATCGAACCAAAAATTTATTTTTTTTGTTATTAAATCTGAAACAGTTTATCCACTACGAGTAAAATAATTTAAATAAAACAATTAAATGGTGTAGTGTGCTATGATATTATTTCCAGTGTTTACTGTTAGAAGACTTCGATACTGTCATAATATTTATTTAAAAGACAATAAAATGAGGAATATCATCAGTATATATATATATATTGATTAATGCCGTCATCAATCTGGGTCATACTCATTCATTTCACCATACACACTATTTTGGTCGTGACCTATTACACAACAATACAAAGACCACACCTCAAACATTCCATACATAAATTACGCAACATACATTTATTAGTTTCGATAATAATTCTCCTCACATTTACAATGGTGTTAAATTTAAACAATTCATCACTCAGTTTCTACTGTAAAATTTTTGGTTTAATGTTTTATATTTTGTAATCAAAAGTTTTATATTTCGGAATAACACTGTAATCAAAATTTTAATTAATTTTAATTAATTAATTAATTAAAAAAATATTAAAAACAAATTGTCAAATAAATGTTCACTTTTGTTTTAAGCATTAGGAAAGTTGCAAATATTAATTAAAGAATAAATTTCGTGACGAATCATTTTGCTTGAATAAACATCCATTGATAATGATAAGAATTTGTAATAAATTCAGTTTCTTTATTTCTAAAAGTCAAATCATGAGAATTAATAACTTCAATTCCTTTGCTGACCGCCTCAGAGAAATCAAAGAGTTTCCTAAATAATTATTCACCCCAAAATTGAATTGAAGTTAATCAATAAAAGAAAATCTATGGACCCCGTTACATCTTCTTTACGCCGGTTCTCTGAGGTAACTCAAAGACTACCAAGACAGTTAGTTTAAATGTTTTAGTTTGAAATTAGGTTATGGTTCGTTATTTTAACTCAAATTTATCATTTTAATTTTATGATTATAAATGATGTCAATACTTTAAATAACCATTTACGATAATAAAGGTACTAAATTATTCTATATTTAAATTAGCAAGTTGTCTATTAAGCGAGCATACATATTAGTTATAACATTTATATGAGAAGAATTCGCATTTTTCTTTTTGAAATGATATCAAATATAACACGATTTTATTCAAAAAAATATCTTTAGAAACAAATATTCTGTTTTCCGTGATTTTAAAATGATTTTCCAAATTTGCCTATGTAAACGATCAAATAAAATAAATTATCAAATAAAATGTTTTTTTACATATAAATAAGCATATTTTTAAATTCTAAAAATGTATTTAACTGTTTTTTCTACTTCTCTTTTGCTTACTCAAATTAAGTTTTTTTAACTGATTAAATTTAATCGCTTTTATTTTTTGTGGCTAAGTTAAATTATTTAGTAAATTAAGCATGTATTTTTCTTTGTTCTTAAATTTGACTTTTGTGAGGTTAAATAAGTATATTACAATAACGGATTTAGAATATTCAAATTAATCTATTGAAGTTGTTTAAATACTATCAATAAACACGTGTAATTTTAAAATCATAAATATATATTTTGTGTTTAGTATTTGTTAGTCAATTGCTATGGAATCTTCTTTAAACTTTAATTTAAGATTTTTAAATTGTATAAATGTTCACTACAATAAGAAACCTAATTTTGATCATATTTTGGGACAATTAGTAGTAGAGCTTTCATTCATAGAAATCGGATTTGATTAAAATTAATGGAGTTTTTAAATCCTTACTATTCGAAATAAATTATTTCATTTAATTAAATGACGTTTTAATTTTGTTTTAAATTTTGAGATTTAAACTAATTATTTTCAAATTTTAATTATTTAATGTATTAAAATTCAGTTTTTTTTTAAATAATAATAAATTAAGATTTTAGATTTGAAATTCTCTTGAACAGTTTGGATTATTAAACACTCAAAAATATTAATAGACTTTCTCAGTAGGAAAGACAACAATACCTTAAAACAACATATAAAGTCTAACAAAAATACACAAAATACATCATACTTAATATTTTGAAATATTATTGATAGTGTCTTGAATCCCATATATCAAGACAGTTGTAGAAATAAAGAAATAAGATTAAAAGACAAAACAGCAAAACGGGAAAGATATGCCAGATTTTGTCTTCAGTTCTAACTAAAACGTAGTTACTAACAAAAACATGGACAAATGCAGCGTCCAGAATGGAGATCCCCTGGTGCACATTCATCAGGAATCTTTATTTAGCGGCATTCCGTTAACTTTTGAAGTCACAAAAACTGGTAGGTCATCTGTGATGATGTTATCCAAAATGCTTTGACATGCTGCTGAATCAACTGCAACTTGAGAGTGCAACTGTTTAGACGATAGTCACATATTTCAACAATCGTAAATTTGGAAACTAATCACGAAAATAGTTTGTATGTATAAATATTTGTGCAAAGATTTATATAATTGATTCAATATTGATAGTTTCTTTTGGTTGATAAAAGTACCACTATAAGATGAGCCATTAATTGTTCTGTGATACGTTACAAAATAAGAAAAAACAGGACGTTTTGCATTCCGGAAAATTGCTATAATTAAATACTAATTTTAATCGGAACGTGTACTTGTTTGTTGAACTCTAGCGTCTTCTCAACATGTTTTGTCCATTAGATTCAAATTCATAGTGTCAAATATGTCTTATTACAGGTTATCACATTGTGCATGTTGATACCGTTGTTTCAGTCTTTTATCATTGTGCTGATCTTTAAACTCTTTATCTTACTTATCAAAACATGAACAAAGATGAATCTCAAAAAATTATGGAAATCGATTCACAGACAGTAAATTCATGGTCACATCATTTCACCATAAAAAAACTCATTGATGAAATTAAAAAGATATATGTATATTAAAAATTATTAAATGTTGAGTTGAGGAGAAAACTTTTTATTTTTTTTGAAATTAATTTCAGTTTTAGAATTAAGATACAATCTTTTTTATAAATTAGCATAAGAATTCAAATAACAGAAACTAATTACACATTAATAACATTTAATTCTTGAAAATAGAAAAAAAATAATTCATTCATTTTAATTTCCCTTCTTTAGTTTAAAAAGTTTAAAAAGCGTTTGTTAAATATCAAAATTGCCATTAAAATTTATTAATGTCAATAAATATATAAAATAATGTTATTAAAGGATGT
>MQRK01131212.1:0-12542 GCA_001938485.1 Girardia tigrina
TTAATAATCTTCCTTGTAATGCCACTATGAATATTATTTTATTAATTATTACTATATTAAATGAAAATTATTCAATATTTATAAGTTATAATCCATTGAAATCTGGCATTAAATTGCTACGTACAATGTATAGATCTTTTCTATAGAATAATCTAAATTATTCCAAAATATAAAGAAAATAAAAATAAATAAGTTCAAAAGTATATTGAATAAATCAAATTCCAAAAATCCATGATATGCTCTCTGTGGTGCCCCAGTCCAAAAAAAACATTCTTAAAATTATATGTAGTGTGTTTTAATAAACTTTTATGTAACACACAAATTTAAACGTTGTAATTTTTCAAATAAATAAATGTTTCAAATGAAATTGAGGTTTTAATGTTTGTTTCACCGATTGATCGATCCACAAAGAAACCGTTCGGTTCGGACCAATCGACACATCACTCGAGGTATCGGTACACAGACGAAACACAAATCAATCGACCAATCGAAGCGATCATCATCCGAGACGGGACTGATCACCAAACGGAGCGATACACAACCAATTTCCATCTGGGTAGAAGAATCACCATTCAAAGTTCAGCATTCTCAAATCAATATAAAACATCAATAAATTCACACATTCAAACAATTTAAAATTTTCCTCATAATAATCAAGCATGGTACAAAATGCTTTATTAGAAGTGCTTCTGTGATGATCCTTTCAATGCAAATATTAAAATTCGAGTTCAAGGTTTTAAATTCACTTTTCCAATTGACAGTTTCCCGATCTTTTCATCTCGTCAGAAGTTCCAGAATTGAACTTTCCCTGCTCTGTTGAGAATTTTCGGCTACCATAATGAGGAGATGACGGTTTGTTTCTCCAATGTACAAGGCTTAGTCCTGGTGACATGTAAATTGGTAAATTAAGTTGCCCTTAATTCCTAATGGAGTTTTGGATTTGTTCGTAAAATATCGGGAAACTTTGTTTGTTGAGAAAATAATTCTTGTTTTAAATCCATGAGGGATAATTATATCTTTTTAAATTCCTGAGCGCCCTCTGAGTACTGAAGTTTCAAAGTTAACGGGACCAACTCAGAGATTTCTGACTTCCTTTCATTGTTGCGGATATTATCTCTCGATTTGAAATAAATTGAATTAATAGTATTTTTATCAGGCTGTTAACATGTTTAAAATTGTAACCGTTATTTGCTAATCTTTATTTTCAATCTTTTATACCTTTATCTATTTTCTTAAAGGTAGATGAAATATTCCATATTCGATGAACGAGTCCTTTGATCATATTTCTGTTGTAATTCGGGTCATAATTAAATGGATTGAATTATTTAATCTTATTACAAAGTTGCTCAAAGCAGCCGTAGAGCGGAAAATCGATTTGATCATATAATTCCTATTGGACATGCTTTGCCCGGTTCTGCTCATACATTATTCACAATTACAGTTCGAAACTCAAATCAATTCACAAAGTTATAACAATCCGCAAAACCAGCAATGACAATCAACGGTTGCTGCTCAATGTGGACAAATAGCAAGAATAATAACTGTTTATTCAGTTCTAAAGACATCTAATTTATCTCGTCCTCTCGATCGTGGTGATAACATGCAACTGCGTATTAACCATCAATGAATAAAACACTGATTGTGATTATTTTATGTCTAGTATAAACCTCAGTTCATTATGATTATTTTTAACTGTCTTATCGATAATCGGAACTTTTATGTGTAACTTTTATCTAGAAAATGATTTCATAGATCAGTCAGTTATTTTTGGTAACTAGTTAATATGTGTTGTTTAGAGCACGACAATGTTATTTTGATGTATGGTGATGCGTATTTTATCGATTTAATGAAATTAAAAGAAGAATATTTCCAAACACTTCATGATCAAACGCTTTATTCCAGACTACTTGATTCGTATAAAAATATAAACACATCTTGTGCCGAAATAATGGAATTCTATTGTTTCAATCCAGTGCTTAAGTATTCTGGACCAGTCAATGTCTGCTGATTTTTGTCGCATTAGGAAAATCCACAAACTGCTTTCTACAAAATTAGATATGACGCATCCAACCGGATCACTATTCATTTGTCTAGATTCCTAGATTAGCTGTCCTTTCATTGTGCAGTCTCACCAACGAATTTCCATCAAACTACTGGCACCTAATCCAGTATATTTTGGTTGTATGACTGTTTTATCAAAAATATACAACTCAAGATTTTTCTCAATTATTTCAATAAAATTTACTCTCAAAAATTGACAATTGTTCTTTCACACATCAAGTCCAACACACCAAATTGGAATGATGACTCGGCATATCAAAATCGATCCAACAAGAAAGTCTTCGTTTTGATTGAATAATATTTATTTTTTATTTTGTTTAAAATAATAATATTTATACCTAAAAATTCATTTTTTATTCGATGGAAATACATGTGCATAAAGTTTATAACCTAATATTTTTAGAATTTCATCTTGAAATATTCTTTAAACGTTTTAGATTCTATTTAATCAAAAGTGTTGTTACTCGTATTTTGCTATTTATTATGTTTTCAAAAGAAGAAAAACATACACAAAATATGTAAAATCAATCCATAAAAATATAATAAACATTTAAATTTCAAAATAAATTATTATTTACATTAATATTAAACGTTAAAGATTTCTGTCTGAAGTTCCTCCTGTATTATATAAATGATATCTTGACAGTTCTCAAACTCAAATTTATACTCTTTGCAGAATTTTCGCTTATCAAACTCCTATCAAAATTCTTTTAACTAACCAATATATAATGGGAAAAATAAGTCACATTATTTCTTAATTATTCTAATAGAAGAAAGAATTTTTTTTAATTTTTAAAATTTACTTTCATAATTGTGTACAATAAAGATTTGTAATAAATACATTTACTTCATGTTAGTTTTATGTTTTAATAAAATATATTTTTGTAAAAATGTTTGATATTTAGAGAGGACAGTGACCGTTTTTCTGGTACAGCTGAGAAAATACACTGTTATCTCGGAATAGCGTTTGGAGAATCATTTCAGTTGATTCGTATCGATTAAATTTCAGATTGTTTGGATAATATCGAATGAAATTTGCAACTGATATTATATGATCGATGGCTGAGTTAGTCAGAGAAGATATTGTACACATTGGATAATATTGAATGAAAGGTTTCTACTCAGAAATCGATTATTGTTTTGTTGTCATTGTAATTAATTCATTGCATTTTAAATATTATCTAAAAATAGAAGACAATTCTCGTCGACTGAACAGAGTTCAAAGTGTTTTCGTCTTCAAAGGTTTCATCAGTTGATAAACTGTAAATAAAACAGAAACATGTCATACATTTGAATGTAAATTTTATAGAAATATCGAGAATTAGAAAGCAATGGGCATTTCATCATATGGACAGTTAAGATATAAAAGACTTGACAATATTTGGAGCTCAAAAAGTTGTTAAAATATTCAAATAACAGGCTGTTGAAGTGCATCTATGTAAACGATGAATTCTTTTAGTAAATAAAAGTATCATTCATTTTTCTTTACCCCTTAACTTCTGATCTAATTACTGTTTAGTTAACAATAATAATTTATAGACATCTAGATCTAAATTTTTAACATCCGGAAACAAACTGTAGCAATATATCAAGAAATTAACTTAATGTAATATGTCTTGAACGCAAGACAAAAACCTTTAGCCAGATGGTCTTTCAAAAGGTTCTTGAAAGGCTTACACTCGAGGCATTGTTATATCTAAATGATGTTTACAATAAAAATTTGTAAGCAATTAAATCCATGTTGCAAATAGATAACTCAACAGTAGCTCAAATAAAATTATTTTAACTGCAATAAATTATTATAAAATCATATTTATAACTTTGCATTAAAATATTATTACAAATTTAATACGATTAAATATGTTTGAATATAGTTGCACACAATTTTTCGTCAATTTTAATTGTTTGAGATAAATTAGAAATGTGCCCAGCGGTTGGCTCCGACTGTTACTTATAAATAAATCATTTAATCGATCGACTGTTTAACCGTCATCATCAGAACAACTGATTTTGTTTCAAAATTTTATTTATATTGTGTAGTTATTGCATCACCAAATCATTTAAAAGAAGACAATGAAGTTGTAGAGTGTAGTTTGGACTTTAAATTTAGTATCGAAATCTCTTAAATATAGAACTTCTCATGTTCATTGTTTTTCAATAGTTTTCTCATTAAATGTACACAAATTTTAAGTTAAGAATTGTTTCCTTTTGCCAAAGTTTCAACACCATGAAATTTTATTAACACCTTTATTACAACTAGTGTTTTGGAATTTTAAAATTAAAATATTTACTCATAATTTTGTATTTATATTTATATACAAATGTTTTTATTTTCTGCCTTAAAGACAGTCTCGCAAATCAAATTCAAAATGTTTGTTGTTATTAAAAATCTTTAAAGAGTTAATTCGTTTTTATTTTGAATGTCGCTTTTTTCGAATTGTTTTTGCTTGATTGTAATGAGTAGGGTTCTGCACCATCCCGGGAGTACCCGTTACCATGACAACGGTTCCGGTTACCATAGCAATGGTTCCCATTTCCTTTGGAACGGTTCTGATCACTTAGTAATCATAAAAATCACCTTAACAACCATCGGAATTACCTTAAAAACCATGGAATGTACCTTTGAAATCACCTTACAATTTTTGATGGTTGATAAGGGGATTTTTTATGGTTGTTAATGTAATTTTGATGGTTTTAAAGGTGATTTAATTGGTTGTTAAGGTAATGCACATGGTTATTAAGCAATCGGAACAGTTGCAAAAGAAATGGGAACCCTTACCATGGTTACTGGAACCGTGGCTAATGTGATCGCGACAGATGCTATGTTAACCAGGACCGTTTCCATGGTTAACACAACCGTTGCTACAAAACGTATTGTAAGGGGTACCCTTGGGGAATGGTGGAGAACCCACATTTCTCCCTTACTGTTGTGATATGTATAAAATTACATTAAATAAATTTTAAATAATAAATACAAAAAAAAATAAAATAATATTAAAATAATTAAATAAAGAAACAAATAATTGTTATTTTATACAAACTGAAATCCAGAGTTCTTTCAGACCAAGTGAGCCTAGTTGAGTGTGACAGAAATCTGAGTACATGTTTGTACGAATCTGTCCCGAATGAGTCACAGTTATCTGACGAGAACGTGAGTGTAGAATGACTGATTATTTGTTTTGAAAGGTCGAAATATTTTACGACTGATTGTTGTTTCGAAAAGCTGAAGTATTTTGCGGCTGGATATTATTTTGACGAGGTTCGAAAAGTATTTGTTACTGATTATTTTGTGTTCTTGACGAGAATTAAAAAACAATTTCATAATTTTGTGCTGATTTATTTATTTATTTTAAGATCTAACTGATGTGTTAATGAAAAACAGTTTCCACAATTTCATTGTTTTTTGAGACGAATCATAATCGAATTATTGAAATTATGAGATGGTAAAGTAAATATGATAAGTTACTTTGAATTGTAAGGTGATTCAGATATTTGGCTCTTGAAATGTAGATTTAGTGAGTATCTATAGGCTTCATGAGATATTCTTTGTTATTTAATGAAGAACTTGTAAATATTTAAGGAAATTAGTTTCTGTCAATAAAAGTAATAAACTGGATCATAACTTTGTTGGTCTTGGATTATTAGTACGACGATCCGTAATTTGATTAATTGCAAACTTTGTTGTTCTAATTTGAGTAAATTAACTTGGCTAAAATTCGAGAATTTTTAATGTCGAGATTCATCATTTACTATAATTGTTATTATTTTTAGGGTCCAAATTCTCTCAACGTACTGGATTAGCCGCATTATGTGAGGAATCTTTATTGAGAACGGAAAAAAATATATAAATGGAAGTAAGTAAAGCATATTTAATTTTACTATAAATACGAAAATATTTGAGAATACGTAAGTTACAATTACATGCGCTTTTTAGAATTTTAAATAGTTTTGGATAAGGTACAGTTCTGACATCAAATTTCAGGTCCCTGAGTCATACAAGATGGATCTTGATCTTGGGATAGTTTGGTATAGTTTCTTCTGTTAGTTTGTCAACGTATGCCTAAGAATATCCATTATCATAAAATAATTTATTTATTTATTTTATCTTGACATCCATTATATGTTGAATGGTAAATCTGCATAATTATTCTCATAAAAATATTTTTTCATGATTAAAAATAATGAAACCTTTCAATATTCAAATAAAAACAATAATGTTTTCAGATTTGGAGCTATTTTATCTTATTTTTAAAAAAAATATATTACAAATAAAAGCTTGGTCTTAAAATGCCGAAATTCTTGTTTTTACTCTATTGACAGTTATATATACAAGTATATAAATATATATAATTCATTTTTTTATATTTTCAATACTTTATAAAAAAGTATAATTATATTATCATTGCTCTTATCTCTTCTCTTTTTTATTAAATTAATAAAATGGTTATATTTATCGGAAATTCTGAAAATTCTTTCACCATCTTGACAAACCTGACGGCCATGTTTCTGTAAATCGTTTCATAATTATCCCATTATATTTGATATTCAACTGGTAAAGGGTTTCGGGCATCAGATCTGTTAATTGGCAAAAGTTGTCCGGTTGCAAAAAGCAAGACTTTTTCAAAGATTTATTAACACTTCCGTATGGATAATATTCAATTATCGTCTTGAGACTGGCGACCGTCGACTCTCGGGCCACAGAAACAACTATACTGTCTTGAGAAATCGATTTGGCTTTAATTGCTTCTTTTTCATCTGAATAAATAAATTACAAATAATTCTTGTGACAGAAAAGAAATCTTTCAAAGCAAAATGAGACGTGTTCGAATTATCAAAGATGTAATTAAATGTTCTCTTTTAAAATTTTATATTTTTGTTTAAGAAGAAATCTATGAGCTTAGAATTATTTATATTTATTTAAATAAACCCATTGGAATTATATATTTGTTTTGTCCTGGAATACATTCTACTTTTCATCCGGACATCGTTTTCCGGACGAGGATGACAACTGTTGTTTTAATGCAACAAAATATTTGTATTATTAATATTATTATTATTATTATTATCATTATAAATAGTATTCGAAAAAAAGATTTACTAAGTCTTATTATTTTTTTTCATCAATAATAAATTTAATACGTTTCTTTTATTTTATTTAAAAACAAAATATTATTTTTCAGTGTCTCATCAGAAAATTGATCGTTTTCTTCTGCAAAAAATGTTTCTAAAAATTAATGTTTAAAGAATAAAATGGTAAATTTGAGCCTCAATAATTAAAAATTCTGTGCAATTTAATATTGTTTTGTAAAATTTTATCAGTAAAAAAGATTGTGAAAATAGATTTTGTTGTCAGAAGATTTTCTAAGTTTTAATTTTCGTTTATAATTATTTGTTTTAATTTTAAGAAAATAAATCGTCAATAATTGGTGAAGTTATTTTGCTAATTAAGTGCGTGAGTTAGCAAGATAATTATCTTCCTAATTTATACATTATACATATAATTTTATTATTATTCACAAAAAATTAATGTATTAACCGAGGATTAAAAAAGGAACAGTGATTATATTTAAAAAAAGTTTTTGTTATTTGGTTCCTCAAGTCATCTTTGATATAAGTTATGGGTTACTTATTATAATAAACATTACTAATGATAATGCCAGTATACAAGTGTAGTAGGACAAAATTGATTATATCAGCTTTTATACTTATTAGGCCAAAAATATATTTTTTGAAAGTATTACTAATGTACCCGCGTCTCTAAATTATGGAGAACTAAATTATGGATTATTAAACGATGTATGGATTACAGACAACTGAATCAAGTCTCAGAAAGACAAGCCTTCCCGATGCCAAATATGGAAGAACTAATGGACAAACAATTAAAATTGATGAAAAATTGTGTGCAACTATATTCAAACATATTTAATCATATTAAGTGTCTCTAAATTATGGGACACTGGTAATACTTAATCGACCTGTAACAGGGACACACCACCGTGGGCTCGGTTTTTATAGAGGTGGCCACTACCTCAGTCCATTGGGTTTGAAGATACTCGATGGCCCGCTGATGTGACCAAAATGATGGTCGAATTGGGTACCGATTGTTGGGATTTAAGCAAGTGATTGATGTTGTTGTTGACAATTTGTGTTAAAATATGGCGATAGCGCTTGATGACATCGCACGTAATGTTTTTTTCTCGTTAAAAGATTCAATAAATAATACAAGAGAAAAGAAATCGGCAATTTCGAAATTTCGCAACAATTTATTGATAAATAAAACAATTGTTATTTCAGTTATATTTATTATTTACATTTATTTTTTTATATAGATAAGTAAGATATGTGATTTTTGATTTAAATAATAATATTAGTATGTTTATGATAATAAATATTTTTTGTTATTAGATTTTTTTATTTAATTAAAAGTGGTCACTACAATCACAAATTAAATTTTTTAACAATATACTCCGAAAGTAATAAATAATTCAAAAAACAAAAGGGAATTATTTTAGAAGACAAATAGAAAGAAAGTTTAAACTCAAAGGAGATGTTATAAATAATAATAACAAAATGATTGTCGAAAGTTGTTTCTCCCAGAGATGACCAAATAATAATCCGCAGTTGGAGACAGTCCCGATTTAATACAACTAATGAGGTATTTTCGTATTCTAGATTGACGAATTAGTTCACATAATTTGAAGGATAAGTTAAAGTTTTCTTCTTTAGAAAATTGATTTGATCCCGATATAAAAACAATGGATATAATCAGATTTGAATGAATTAGTTCGTGAACGTCGTTGGAGACGTCAGACGAGGAAAAAAATAAAATAACAATTAACAAATAATGCAGGAATTCTTACTGGTAAATTTAATTCACAATAATAATTGTGATCGATTGATCAATTTAATATTTAAATTTAAATTTAAATTATTATTTTGCCTAGAGGTTAATTTATCATAATAAATTGTAAATAATATTAATTTGTTTCAAAAGGAAAGCAGGTTTTTGATTTTTTGTATTTACCGCAATGTTATACGACTAAAGCATGTATGATGTTATGAGTCATTCAAAAGCTTAATTTATACTCTTTCAGATATATTTGTCTAAAACGTATTATAATGTTTCTTTTGTTAATAATTTCGATTTTAATTGCATATGTCAAGACGTGATTTTCGCAACATTTACTTCTACGAATTCAAGCTGGGGCATAATGCAGCTCAAACCGTTCAAAACATCAACGAAGCTTGAGGCAAGGAAAGTGTCAACGAATGCATGGTGCAGGCTGGTATCAAAGGTTTCCCTCTGGCAATACCACCCTGGAAGATGAGCCTCATGGTAGCCGCCAATCGACGATTGACAACGACAAGTTGAAGGAGCTGGTGGAAGCCCATCCACGCACAACTGTTCGAACACTCACGAAAAAGCTTGACGCTGACCCCTCAACCGTCGCTCGGAACTTGAAGCAAATTGGAAAGTCGAAAAAGCTCCATAAATGGGTGCCTTACGAATTGAACGAAATTAAAAAATCGCCGTTTTGAGGTGTTTTCCGCGCTTCTTCTCGATTGGATTGTGAAGTGTGATGAGAAGTGAATTTTCTACGACCATCAGCCACGTTTGACACAATGGTTGGACCGTAATGAGGCTTAGTTCATCATTTTAAAATTCTTGTTTAGTAAAACAACGGTTGATTTTCTTCTTTTTTTAATAAGTTAATATATTTTTTGTAACATGAGTGTAAATATTTTGTTTTAAATATGATTTTCATTGGGATTTATTAAAATGTGTTTTTTTATTCTTATTTTTCTTTATACTTATGATCGCTGCACAAATATATTGCAACAAATTCGTTTGCAACACTAGGCTACACTGCTTTTTTATCCAAGGGATGTTACGTTCTTGTGATGTTTTTGTCCTAGAACAAATAATTGAACAGATTTAATTAAAAAGTGCTAATTTAATTTTGTAGTACATCAAATAAATAAAGCTTTTAAATCAATTTTTCGAACATAATAAACATTAGACAGACGATTTTATTATGATTATTATTGTTAATTCCTTCGTTTTAAATTATCATCGTAAAGTAGGATGATTCTTCTTGGGATCTTCTATAAATTTTACGCGTATTAATAGAATAAATTCTGTTTTATTACATATTTTTTTTATAAAAAAATAGTTCTACATGTATTCGCATTTAGTACACTTTCAAATATAGAAATGCGATTTGTTCATAAACGTGAAACCTCAGGAGGTCGATATTCTCAGTGGTCGGATGAAGAAATAACAATCTTGAGAAGCTGCCCTCCCAAAGGGGATGTATTGTTCATTACTAATTATAAGTTTTTTTGTGATTTATGAAAATCGTACCTTAAAAATTATTTTATTTATTCAAATTTCAAATATCATAAGTTAATAAATAATGCATCAATTCAAGATCTTTTTTCAAACAATATTCATGTCATTTGTTATAATAATTGAAGTAAGAAGATGGAGGATGATAAACTAACTCTTCCTTCAAAAATTATCAAAAATACTTTCATTATAGAATAATTTCAAAAAAAATTATATTACATCAACGCAGATTATTAATTACTGTTAAAAACAGATTCCACTGATAAATGCAAAAATATATTTCAATAATATTTTATTATTATTTTTATGTAAAAAAAATCAAGAGAGCAAAGGTGTACATTATTTTCTTACGATACTTAATTCGCTGAAATGAAGGTATAAGGAAGACGTTTAAAGAATGTACAAGTTAAGACAATGTCATGTGGTGGTTGTTATAAATGTCCCATTGAAAACTACCACAAAAGTTATAAAACTAAAGGATGGTTGCAGAAGCATATGTCAGTTGATCATCTAATTAATTTATATTTTTTATATTTAATATTTTCATTTTAATATTTAATATTCCATATTTCCATCGATTCTAGTCAGGTAACCAGGTCCCTCTGTGGTTATTCAACCCCAAACCATCAGAGAACCACCACCAAATTTTGCTGTTCCCTGTACGTTTCTGTCGTCCACTACTGCACCAGGATTCTTCCAACACCACTTTCGTCCATCAGACCATAAAAAGAACGAAACCTCTTAGATAAAAGACGTACACATAATTTGTAAACACAATCGTAATTATTGATGTGTCCGTGTCTGTCGGTACTGCTGACGAGATCGGTCATGGAGTAATCCAAAATGTGGTTTTGAATTTTCGAAGGGATATTATAATGGATAGAGTGGTATTCAAATGCCATTTCCTCCATGCAATACGTGTTAATATACAGCTAAAGCCTTACAAAACCATTGTACATCAGGTCATGATTTGCCATTTTTAAGGTAAAAAAAAGCATGCCTTAAATCATTGAATGCTCTCACTCTTGCATCCTAGGCCGTGTGAGAGAATCAGTATCCTGTACATTAATGCTGATATCGAAGTTTACTAAGGATAAAGGTTCCCATCACAATCGGAGTAAGCTTATTATGCTATTTACAGAGCATTCCGTGAGTAAAATAATAATTCAACAACAAACACTGCTCAATAAATATAATAATTTTAATATTATTGATTTCAGATCCCTGTTGATCTTAAATTTAAAGTTAAAAATAATTAATAATTTTATATTACAAAATGACTAAATGGAGGAAATTTATTTTCAGGTTAGTCGAAATTTTATGACGTACAAGGTGGGCGCATTTCTAAATAAACAATCCCTTTGATACATAATTTTAGTATGAAGGAATCTCAGCTCAGAGAGAGTGGTAGATGAAAGGAATTTTTTCAGTGCATTAGTTGATTATAAACGTTCGTGGGATCAAAAACGTTTTTGGTTACGATAGTTTCAGATAGTCCGAAAAAAATGCTTTTTCATTTTATTTAATTTGCAATACGTAAAAAAACTTGGATTTTAGACATTTTTTCAATATCATATATTTAATTAATTTTAGTTTTATTATATATTTACGAATCGATCTTAAATTTCAACATTTGATCAATTTGGAATTGAGATTTTTAGTAAATAACAAGAGCGAGTTTTGTGATCGAGTCAGTGGAAAGAATGAAGGACCGGGGAAGTAGAGCATTTTGATATACTCTTTCGTGCGGTCCTACAGTATCTCAGTAAAATATCAAACCATTCGGTCACTCTTGAAATCTTTTAACCGAAATCTTTGATAACGATTACTGATTCGGAAAGCATGATCGTTTTGGTTCGACCTGAAACTAGAAAAAGTCTTCTTTTGTAAATTAATGGAAAAGGAAGGATATCCCAGGTTTGGAAAATGATTAATTTTAGTTTGAAAATTCTTCATGACACAGGTATAACTGAATAAATTATTTTTAATAATGAATCAAAAAATATATTTCTTACAAAGAAATACCAAGCATTCATAATCTTTAGAAAAAAGAAAAAATCAAAAATTTGAGTCTAGTTGATTTCTATTTAATTTATAGATATATCATACAATAATGTCCCAAAAGTTCGCG
>MQRK01131220.1:0-14741 GCA_001938485.1 Girardia tigrina
TAACAAATACGAATATAAGGTTATTTCGTAACAAATACGAAATTAATTAGTTGTACATCTAATATATCAATACTTATATTTCAAATAGGATATCTGGTCATGCTAAAAAATGAAACATTGTTCCTTAAAAATTTGTTTAAAAAATCATTGTTTGTTTGAAATAAAATTTGGTGTTAATGAATTCTAAACTTGATCAAGAACCCAACAGTTCTAATACTATTTTTCCTAACGGGGTCAAACGTTAAAATTGGTGAATATACCGATCGACAATCGTGAACACTAACAAACCAAACTAATTGATCAGATATTAATTTAGATATTTTCAGTATTTTAAGTATTATTCTTTACTAAAAAAATTAATGTATAACCAAGCGGGGACACTTGCTCGGGATTTATCTTCAGACCACACGGTACAATTTCATGAAGAAGAGTTTTCATGCTATGAAAGTTGAGTTCATCATTTCCTAACATGGTAAAATAACATGCATCATTTATTTCAATCTCCCCAAAATATAACAATGTAAATTAACGACAACGTTCAAAATGCCTGGGTATCTATTTTCGAACAATGTCAAAAGCTGTAGAGTGTGGAGATTATGTTCTTTGAGCAATTTTCTTACAGCTGTTAATTTTATATGTATTTTATGAGATATTTGTTATGATAACAGAAAAAACTTCACCATCTTCAGCAACATCAATTTTGAGTTCATTTTGCATTTGTGAGACAACCAGTTGTCTCAAGCTTTCGCATCTGTAATTGCATTGTTTGATGATGATTTTCCGGATGATTTCCATTACACTCTTTCTAAGCTGCAATTAAATATCTTCTGTTTTCTTAATGCAAAGCCCCAAAATCAATTCTTTGCTGAAGAATAAAGGTTGAAGAATAAAGAAGAAAGGGAAATAAAATCATTTTTTTAGTAAAATCAATCTTAAATCTTTGTCAAAGAAATCAATAAAGTCGCAACTGTTTGAAAATTGATCAAACGGCAGAATTAAGAAAAATCATCTTTGTGGTTTATCTCTTATGCCGGACTGAGGTCGGAGCAATTTAAATGGTGATTCAAGACACTTAAATGCGTGGGTAAACAATCAGAATTAAAAAAAGTAATGTGTAAATTTTGTTTATTTTTTTAAAAAGTATGAAGATAAATTATGATATGGTTGTTTGTGTTGTTCAAGCGCATGATTTGTTGATTAAGAATATACATTTTTAAAAAGGTGTTTATGTTGATTTAACTAAATTTCAAAATTTTCGACTCCATAATAGAGATGGAGTGAACCAAGAGTGAATTAAGGAAAGTAAATCTTTAGGCAATTAAAATTCTCATACAAGAGGTCACTTTAAATTTCAAAGGAAACAGGATCAGTGTAGTGCGTTGACAATCAAAGCGGAGATCTCGAGCAAGACGGAGCATCTGGTAATTCAGTCGACAAAAGAAAACGATGTGTTGAAATTCGAGCTGAAATAAGGATACTTGGACGAGGACCGTCTAGGCATCCTGGACATAGAATATCTGTGTATACCGAGTGCCGAGCTTCAGAGGATCTGCCAACGCTTGAGCGATACCAGCGTGACAGTTACGATCACGATGGTGAAGAAGTTACAGATGATGTTTATGACCACTCCTTTTCGGTCGATAGAGAACAACTTTCACGGCTTTGGGAATATCTTTAGAATATTTTGTTCCAACAAAACATGTAACACTTAATGGTATGAAAGAGATCAATAACTAAATTAGGAGGATTTTATGTGTTCGTTTGAAAGCCCACGTGAAGATCGCATGCAAATTGCTGTACGAAATAAGTGTTGATACAAAAAACATTTGATGTCACCTTTAAGTTAGCAAAAGTGCGATATGTAAAGTAGAGGTGGTTCGAATAATCTTCCTTTGACACTCGTTAAAAATTAGCACATATTTGACCTAAAGTTAAAGTTTCTTTTTATATTAGATTCATAAATTGTTCTTAAGGTGTAAAATTGTGTGAAGCTTTTCATTTGGATATGCAAAAAACATGGATTTTTATGCATGAGTCCTGTAGCTTGCTCACAGTGTCTTCACTTATCTCAAATAATACATACGGAATAGATGCATGGGAAGTCATGGCAAGACCAACCTCCCGTGAGTTTATTAGCCTCACTTAAAAAGAACTTACCGCGTGAGAACGTGCTCTAATTGCACTGAAAATCAATTTAAAAGTAAGTAAACACGAAGCCGATATATTTAGTCACTGTGATCAATTATCTGCCATCATAAAAATATAAATAATAAACGGTGTGACGAAACTAAATCTATCTCTAATAAACACTCTCCAATCATCAAAAGTAAATAAGGTCTTACAAAATGACAATCGCAATACAAATAGAACCATTGAAAGGCAAATTAAATATGATCAAAATAAAAGAAAGGTGATTATAAAAGAACCGGAAGTTGACAGTGAGGACACTTGTTGGCCATCAGTTTCCCCAAATGGTATTTCACATCATCTATGGCTATGCGTTCTTCATTCCTTAAAAAGTCTAAAAATAACGCCAGATTTCCTCGCTTGGTTATTTCATAAAATAAGTCATCAAAATGGTTGCAGCGAGACAAGTCACCGGGAGGAACTATTTTCTTCTGACCAAGCCACAACTTGAGCTTATCAAATAGATCCGGCCGACTGGTGAATATGTCAAGCACACAGTGATTGAAGGCCTCGAGTAAATCCGCGCTTGTTTGGTTAGTTCTTCCATTTCTTCCATTTGAAGAAAAGGAGTCATCCAACATCATTTCTGAAATACACGAATCAATCTCAGATTGACAGCGAAAATAAACGAAACAGAAATTATAGCATATATAATACAATATACATAATTGCAAAAATAATACCCACGATAAGTACACAGATTTATGCTATTATATGTGCTTCACTTTGTAATAAATAATGATATTTAACTAACATATTAATATAATATTGTAAAAATATTGAATGGACGGGGTATATCCAATTGATATTTTTAACGTTATGCGACATCGGAGAGAGCCTACCGAGGGGAGCGCGGAGAGCGTGATCAAAGAGATAAGTCAAATGATCAATGAATCCAATCTAACAGTATTATTAGCTATATTTATATTTCTTTTATACGAACAGCATCAAAGTTTTCACTTTTTACATTAATAATTCGGTTACTTAAATAACTGTTAGATTGGATTCATTGATCATTTGATTAATCTGTTTGATCAGTCTCTCCAGTCTCTTATAACATTAAAAATATCGATTTGATACATTCCGTCCAATAAATCCACAAAGAGGCAGATTGAATCGTGCAATTGAATTTACATGCTTCATGTAAAATATTTATCAATTGTAGATCAATTTTATTTCTTTACTTATTAATCTCCAAATTTATTATGTCAAGCAAAAATTTAAGTGGAGCTCAATATCGCAAAAGAAAGCGACAACAAGAAGCGGATGCTAAAATATTTGATTCATTTATTCAGTAGTTTTTGAAACAGCGATCAGCAGAAGAAAATGATAGTTATGATTGTGATATGGATAAGCTTCGCCAAGACGCAATAACTGATCCATCTGAATGTCTGAATCAACTGGACGACCTTAATAACACGTATCATACATTTGCAGCCAGAAATACTAGAGTCAGATTCATCTCATGAGGTTGCTCAAGCCACTAATGAATATAAGCAGTGTATGCTTTTTAATTTACATGATTTTGGTTATGTGGATCTTGAATCCATAACAGGCTTATCAATTGTGATAGTCAATTTTCGCATGCAGTTGGTTTGCTGTATGTCAAAAGTAGTTCAAAATGAGGATGCTGGTTTTGTAGTTAATGCAGGCCGTTCGATGACATCAACGGGGTTTAAAAGTAGTTTTAACAATGGAGAGGAAGTTAAAAGATCATGGTTAGTGTATTGCATATTTAAGAAGTCGGCGCACGGTTTCTGTTGTGTATTATTCGCCTCATCAAGCAGTAACTCAAGATCTTCATTTCAGTAATCTTCATGCTTTAGTAATTTGCGACAGATGGAGAGATTGAAGGATCATGAGACCAGCCAAAGTCATCTAACATTTTTCACGAAATGGAAGGAAATTGAACATCGGATTTCACAAGGTAGGTTGATAGATAAGGAAGTTGAAAAACAATTTCAAAATGACAAAGTGCTTAAACGATTTCTGGCCTGCGCAGTTTTTAGCTAGCCAGAATTTTACTTTACGTGGTAACTGTGAAAGTCTCGCTGGACATGATGACACAGAATGTTACAATATTGGAAATTTTATAGAGATAATGAAACTGATTGCTCAGTTTGACCCACTATTATCAAATCATTTACAGTATGCTTTTGATGTGCCTGGGTCAGTTTCATATGTGTCACCAAGAATTCAAAATGAATTTATCAGTCTTCTTGCATCTACTGTCATAAAGCAGATACTCGGTGATATTTGACAAAACAAATATTATGGGTTAATGCTGGATTCAAAACCTGACCTAACCCATCGTGAACAGTCAAAAAGTTATTCAGTTCGTTGACGTTAATTTTATAACTAAGAAGGTTACCATCAAAGAATCTTTCCTTGGTTTTATTCAGCTTCATGCAAAAGATGCATCAACACTAGAAAGTGTTATTGCTGAGCAATTGCAAGTGGACAATTTTACTATGGCTGACTATCGATCTCAGTGCTAAGACAATTCAGCTGTAACGACAGGAGAACTGTAA
Organism: Girardia tigrina; assembly: GCA_001938485.1. Taxonomy (NCBI): domain Eukaryota; kingdom Metazoa; phylum Platyhelminthes; order Tricladida; family Dugesiidae; genus Girardia; species Girardia tigrina. Next base: position 4,719 of record MQRK01131220.1, read on the forward strand.
GGACTGCAACAAAGAATTTCCTTTTGAAACCTCGAATATGGTTTGTAAATTGTAATAACCATAGCCCGACTTTAGCTGGATTACATACTGCAAAATATGATCAAGTTGTTGTGACATTTTTTGGTACAGTGCAGAATCTCTGTTTTCTTCAAAGCTTCAACTGTTCATTGGGAGACGATGAGAGAACGTCTTGGAATTACATTGAAGAGAGAATGTCAAATATGCTGGAGTGCAACACAGGAAAAGGTAATCCAAGAACATTTTGACGGAGTATTACAACTATTAGAAGACCTATATGAAGATGGTACTCAAATAAGTGACACTAAAAATGGTGCATATAGTTTGCTTCAATATATCATAAATTTTAATTTTATAACTCTGCTTGAATTCTGGTATACAGTTGTCGAAAATTCACAAAATCCTAAAACGACTGTAGCATCCATCAAGAAATATCCGTGACGCATCACTGGATCTCGGATGACTCAGTGGCAATTAGATAACATTCGAGACAACATTTGCATTACTGCAGCCAATGCAGCCAAAGATCTATGTGAGAAACCGGGAATTAGAATAGAAGGTAGAATCAGAACATCGAACACAAGGGCCTGGTAAGAATGCTCATGATGTAGGACTCAACGCTTTTGGAAAAATAACTCGTACCGTGAAATCAGTTATCGATGGACTAACCCAAGAGATGACAACACGATTTGATCGTCGGAAATCGGTAGATGAAAAGTTTTTACTTCTTTTCGATATCAACAAATTGTTTGCCAGTGAGACCTGTGCACACTGGGTTGGTTTTATGAAAATGATATCGATGGAGCTAAACTGTTTGCAGAAATCAGTGACTGCAATATGTTGCTGAAATCATGGCCAGATGCTACCGCAAGCAGCCCACTGAAATTAATTTCATTCATTATTTCCTATGACAATGACATATTTCCAAACCTGCGGATTGCTTTAAAAATTATGCTGACTATCTCTGTGGCAATTGCAAGCTGCGAGCGGTCATTTATTACTAAAACACATTTTAACTTATTTAGGGGCTTTAATGGGACAAGAGCGTTTGTCTAATTTGGCACTGCTATGTATAGAGGAGGAGCTAGTCGAAACAATTAACTTTTATGATGTAATTGAAAACTTTAAAAAAACTGTTGCGAATGTCACATTTTATTAAAAAAACAACTTTTCGGGATTTTGCACTTGTATTAACTTCGTTAACATTACAAGTAAATTTTGTACTGTATACTGAGGAGTGTTCTTATGTACGAGTTTTCCCCATAAATAACACCACCCAAAAATAGGACCTTGGTCTTTAAATTGTTTTGCAAAAATAACGATTTTTATAAAAAAGTTTAATCAAATAAAATTAAACTAGTGCAAAAAAACTTTGTTTTAAAAGATTAAATTTAAGAAAAAGTAATTTTAAATTATTAAATAATGAGTTATTAAAATGAGTATGTTTGTTATTTTCATATCGAAGTACGTAAATTTAATATTCTTCGTTTTTCAATTTTTTTTATGTTTGACTACTCATTATTTATAGCTTTTGTGTTTCTTATCATATACATAGGAATTAATTGAGTATTGAAATTAAAATCAAGACTTTTGATATTTTGAGACAAAATAATAACAATATATTCAAAACAGCAAGAGATTGTAACATAACGAATAAAATAGTGCGTGAATAGAAAAAAACAGGAAGAAAAGATTTGCAATTATAAAAACAAATCTTCAACATTTAAAGTCATATCTGGCAGAACACCATTCTTTCCTGGACTTGAAGATCTTGCAAAGGGGTTATGCACGGGAGAAAAGAAAACAAAAGACTTGTCATACAGTATATTGAGGGAACAAGCAAATAAAATCGGATTTCTCTTTCAATTGCAAATTTTAATGTAAGCAACAGGTGGATTGAAAATTTATGAAACGTAACTGATTATCTGTGAAAAAAATATTTGAGTGTAGGACAGGAAGATAGCGGTCCAGTTGAAGAGGCAAGATCTGTTATTAAAAACTATTTTTAAGTTTTAAAACTAAAATTAACGAATATTGATTCAAAAGTTTTATAATATAATATAATAGGTGGTCTTATTTTTGAAGAAATCCGGTAACTATGAATTATATGCATTACTGGAGAGGGCGCCGACAGGCCTTCCTGCTCTGGGCGCCAGATACCCTCGGTACACCATTGCATATTAGATTTACATAAATAAAAAATAAATATAGTATTGAATACATTAAAATTTAGATATTAATGTACAGTGTTTTGTGTGGGATATTAAAAAGTTATAAATTTAATAATTGAAAATAATAATAATCGAAATAAATATTTTTAATGTAAAATTATTAGAATATTTTTGAATAAATAAAATATCATTTGATGAATAGAAATATACGAAGCGATTATTAAATAAGAAATGATGTAAATTATAAGTTAAATTTCTTAATAATTATTATTATTAATTGTGATATTTATGAATTCAATTATTTATACAACTCATTTTCTTCAACCGTTATTGTGATTAATGAACACTGATTATATTTCCATTTTTATTAAAAAAAACTATAAAAACAGTCAGTGTTTCATAATGAATATTTGGTACTTATAAAAAAAACAAATGAATATGGGATCTGAAACTTTTCGTCTCAGGAAAATTGGTGCTCGAATATTAAAAACAAATGATTAAAAATAGAAAATTATTATTTGTGTAAAAAAATAGATTTTGTTTGAATAATTTTAAGTAATGTGGCACAATTTTGAATAAATAAATCTTATTGACGAATTTACATGTTTTTTCATGAATTTACTTGTAAAAAATGAATAAAGATCAAGTGATGATACCAGCACTTGTCCACTGGCGGGGACTATCTGCTCGCGTTGCCCGCCCAACAAAACCGACCGGTGTCGCAAGAGTGGAGAGTGGATCTGGGAGACCGCTTACGGTTCCAAGCGGAACCCATCATCCCACGTTCGGCGGTGCAAAACGGAGAACCGGCGTACATCGACCTTAACACCGATCTGAAGCGACTCATCGATCGGTGGGCACTCGACATGCGAGGATCACAATTGACTGCAAAGTGGTCGGTTGTTCTTTCCCACCGGGTGAACCTCCACACGAATAAGGGGTGTCGGCTGTCACAACTCGATCCGATGGCCGGCACCTCACTATTGTTACCTTGAAAAGAATAAGAAAAAAATCAAAGCACTGAAGTTCATCAATTTTGGAACGGATCGATTAATGCACAAAGTTTACGCCTTTTGAAGTCTCCATCTTTGTTTGAGTATATGAACGGATGCAACAAGTGGCCTTCATTCACTGGCATTGGTGTGGCAGCTTCGAATACAACCATTTATCTAGATTATGTGATATCATCGATTTATATGGTGCTGCTAATGTGGGTTGTTAATTTATACGATAAAGAATGCAACAGAGTGACGCTTTGTTTGGCATGCCTTTGATATCATCAAATTGTGCGAAAAACCTTTATTCGATTAAGTCCCCAGGTTGCCCTAGAGACTGAACAATAATAACAGAGTCGCAGTTATTTGTCAATCATTTTTCGGTTCTCCTTCCTAAACGTGTTTCTAAAAATTGCACTATTATGGGAATATCTTCGTTTTCCTCTTGAAATAACTCTCTTTCCAAAATCAATAATACATTTTAAGAAATTCTTTTCAATATTTTTTTGTATTAAAAACCCATTTTTAAAATCATAGCATCTATTTTTTCCTCTTGATGAACGGAACGGGATTTTCCATTTCTTAGATGTCATCACTTTTGATGGGTCTGAATCTTCTAACTTCATCCATTAATATCTGAAACATTCGGTCCTCCCCCCCGTATCTATCTCTAAAGCTTCTCAGTATGTCTGGAGGGTGTCAGGACCAAACCGAATATTGTCAATTAATCACAGAGAACCTCCCACCACAGATTGTTTCAGATATAAAAACTTCTTCTCGTTTGAAGCATTCTTATTTTCTATCGTTACTCTGAACATTGTTTAACAATTTTCTTATTCTTTTACGGATCCTTCAAACGTTGATACCTTTAGTGGAATGAACGTTTTTAACTTTTTATTTGGTTTCATTTCAAATTAAACATTTGGAAAAAAAAGTTAATACTCATAGCAACATCATTCTGCAACGATTCTTCATCAAATTTCTCCTCAGTAGTATGTAAATTCTTTTCTAATTTTTAGACTTCAACTTTGAACTGAAAACTGCCTGAGCTCAATTGCTTTTTCTAAATTTTGAATTACATTTTCATATATTTCCTGATAATTTCATCCTTTCGATTTCACCTATTTATCTTATCTCTTTTTCATCTTTTATCTCTTCAACACCCAAATTTCGCTCTCTTGTCAGTCTCATTTTCCTTGTCTATTTCTCTTGGAATTCCTCCAAGGACTCCTTTAAGGCTTATGAATCCATTTCTACTTTCAAATATATAAGCATCGCAATCGTGGGATCTTTCTGGATCCCACAATCTACTAATTTTTGTCCGTCATCCATAATTTGATTGACCAATTTCAAATGATGTTGGTCTCGAGGAATTCCTTTTTGTTAAGAGCATTGAGACAATTATTATTATAACTTTTATTAGTAACATACTTAGATTCATCATAACTCTCGTAAGATCGTTCACAGTTTGATATCATTCTAATTGGTTTTATTTTTTATCTATATAATAATGATTATTCGAATACTTTTTTAATGAGGAACAAAATTCATCCATTTATAAATATGTTTTATGACTATATACTTCGATGGATCAACCGGCATCCTCAGGTCACTGATTAATAATTAATTCACCTGGATATAAATACAAAAAAATATGATTATGTAATTGATTGCATGAAATCACGCTAATAAAAAATTCTCAATAAGCTGGTTGAGACTGCCGATTGAACATTGATTTTAGGGCAACTTTATCTAATTAACAATGCTTCACACGACACTCTCCCAATAACTATCGAAATGCTTACACAGAATTTTGAAATAAACAATATTAATATCACATTTGCATTTTTTCCTATGTTCTGCAATATTGCTTTTACTCTGTTTTCGACCATGTTCTTGAATCTGTTTACAGAAATGACGGCCGTCTTTCCGATGTATGTGGTGTCGCACCCATTGCATTTATATTAATATAGTATGCAAAATACGTAGCAATAAAATCACAATGGACCTAATTTAATATCAATCATATAAGGACTTTAACATTATGACTTTAGATACCACATGGATACCGGAAAAGTGCACAAATGATAGATCGGATAGAACAACTGCATTCATCTGTCTTTCTACAGCTCCGAAGAAATATGATAAGGTGCTCATGGCAACAAAGGAGCTAATGATAAATATCCAGGTAAACATTAATTATTATTAATAAAGACTAACCTTAGCAAATAAGCTGAACGCAATGGCGGCAATCAACGGTGTATTCATGAAAGGTTAAATATCGTTTCCCCTCTCATCAACGCCAATAATCAATTGGAATATGCGGGCAATCCCACCGATGATAGAAACACTTGACCAGTCCATCTCGTCGATCGATTACATGATATCCAAGAGATCGGAGGAAATAGATCTATGATATGAAACATCACGACGGACCTCCTAGGAAACGTCCATCAAATAAAGCTAAATCAAATGGTACTAGAATTAACACTGTACCTGGTATTACAAGAAACATACCGAAGACTGATGGTCGACCAATTGAAAAGCCGACAAAAGAGGGGCGCAATTTCAGATTCGATATCCCTTAAATGTGTTCATCAAAAACCATCACTTCATGAACACTTTCAATGACTTAGCCAAATAGACTATCGGATCGAAACCTCTATTCAAAACGGAATCTGACCAATACAAAACAATAAAGAAATATACATATTTGAAATAAAATAAATTTTACATTTTCTAATCAATACAACTATTATAAGATTGTATTGATTTAATAATTACCATGTGTTTAAATTTGAATTTACACTTTAATTTTTAAATATAAAAATAATTGGACCTTTTTTTCCCTGTTGTCAAAACAGTCTTTTCCCCTACTACACCTTTTTAATAATTTATTAAAGTAAACAACCATTTAACATTCTTAATAATATTATCTTTAAACATCCATTCTTGTAAAAATTGAGGCAAGGCATCATGTTCAATACCCTTCATTTTATGATCTGGTTTTAAAACTTAATCCACAAGGAATCCACACATTGCGTATTCACACCCGTAACTGGATCAACAAAAAACAGACTGTGGTTTACAGTTTGATGTGTTAAATTAAGCCTATTAATTTGCTGATATGCTCTTCATTCATCACTCCATATAATATTTCCATCTCTACAAACTCGTTCAATTATTGGCAACAACGTTTCTCTTCTATGATATTCAACATGTTCAACATAATAATTTGCCTGTGAAGTCGTGGTGTCAACAATTCCAAAAACCCACTTATAATCACTATTGACTCGCACAACGTGATACTTTTGTTTGTATCTCATCTCTATTTGGCAAATAATGTCATTTCCACCGAGTTTAATTGAATTTTCAATAAAGTATTTTTCACATTGATTTCTTAATTTTTTATAAATTTTATAACACAACATCGTGAAATATTGTGGAAGTTAAAAGAATAAGACATTGATTGATCTAAAAACCAATCCAAACAAACCTAAAAAACAACTATTAATTCAACTTTAAATTCTTCTAAAAACATTTTTTTCCGAATCGAAATGCATTTTAATTTGTTTAAACAAAAAGATTTATGACATCTAAAGGCTATACCATCGATATTTCTTTTATATTTTACTTCGTGTAGTAAATTTTCACATATTTCAATATAAAATACGTTATAACAAACCATTTCTCCTTAAAAATTGAATTATTTTGGCTGTGTTGTTTATTAACGGGCGTATCACTAAGTCGAGGTTTATTTTTTTTAAATTAATTTTTTTAAACAAATTGAAACTTATTTTTTTAATTAAAAATTTTTTAGTGTTTTTTCTCATTTTTTCCTATATTGTTTTTTTAAAAAACAGTCTTTTCACCTATAAGGAAAAAAGACAAGGCCCAAATAATTAAATAACCTATTGTTTTATTTATTATAGTTTATTGTCTTATTTATTATTAACTTGTTTTAACATATCACTTAAAATAAATAGACAAAAAACCAAGAATTTGAACTTTGAATTGAAATCAAAATGTTGAAATTCATTTTTAAGAATCAAATATTGATCAATTACAATTGAGAAATATCAATTACAAAAGCTTCACTGCAGATTCACTAAATAAACTTCAATATTGGCATTAGACCATGTCAATGTGTGTTTTACACTTTCTAGAATACACAGTTGTAATCTGCCGCAGTGTAAATGCCGAATAATGGACTTTAAGGAGCCTATGGATCCATACAGTTTGTCTTAAAATATCACTGATGTTAGTATATAATCTATTACAGAGACATGTGATTATGATGAACCTATTAATCCAAAGTCAAGATCATTAGGAAAAGATTACTCCACGTCAATATGAAGCTGAATTGTTTCCTTCACTGAGATTAACTTGTTTCAATCACATGTAAATGTTTTTCATACTGGGAAAATTGAAATCACTGGTTTGAAGGATTTGAACTATAATGATTTTGTTACACGAGTTTTTGACTATATTTTGTATTTGAAACATATTGTTGTGAATATGTTTTTATTAAAAGCAAAAAAGAGCATGTAAATAACAACTTTTATTTATATAAAACAACAATAATTAATAATCATAAGTTCCTTCATGTTTTTAACGTAAAAATATTGTAAAGACTACAAGAAAAACAAAAAATGCATAGTTTGGAATTTATTGATTTTTGTACATTTGCTGATGTGCGGCACAGGGCTTACATACATATTGCACGCATATTCTAAAAGTCGATTTCTACTAATTTTCTCGAAAATTTTAAAATGGAATCTGAATATTCATATATGGGCTCCTTTCCGAATGCATCTGCACAGTTTTCATATGGTTCCGCTGTGCACCGAAAAATCGATTTGTGAAAAGTTTTTCGAAAATTTTGACAAGGATTTGAACTACTAACATGGGTTTCTATCCATAAGCACTAGCAAAATTTGAAAATTCTGTTTCATTCGACCTCTAAATTCTATGTACCTTCTCCCTCACTTTGCACTTTAAACTTTATTACAAGAAAAATAAATCAAGTATATCAGAATTCTAATTGCAGTCGGATCAAAATGTACACCAAAAACATTCAACTAATCAAAATAATTTGCAATTTGAAAACTTGTCAAATTTTGAATTTATCTATTTTGTACATTGGTACATGTGCAGCAAACTGTACTCTATCGATTGACATATATGCAATATATATTAGCACATTTTTGCATATTTGCAATGGTAACGGCATCCATTACCATGGTTACCATGACAAAGTACCGATCGATAGTGTACATGTTCACTATTATTTGCATTTGGCTCCCACAGAGAGGATGGTGGAGAATTCGCATTTCTGCCCTATTGATACTGATGGACAATTTCGCGACCAATCGGGGAGCGGTTATTTGAAAATTGTTCATGGAAATGGATTTTAAGATGTATTTCCACTGTGCGAATAAGCTGAGTGTGAACGGTATTGTCGAGTTCTGTCCCCGAATAATCAAGGCGCAGAGCGGGAAATCAGTTGAGGACATTGTAGAGTGGTACAACGCCAATCCGAATTCAACCGGCATAATTGCTGCATTGACGTTCTTTGCACTGCAGCGGCGATTGCCAGTCAATTTCTGGTACCGCTTTCTGAAGATTCAGAAAAGCGAATACAGGACCCTATTTTAGTGAAACTGGAGAACTCAAAATGCAAGACTCAGTGAGGAAGACGACGAGCAGCCAGAGGATGGCATGGAAGATGACTCGGAACGTAGTTGGCCTCAGAAGGAGGTGGAAGAGCAGGGATTACATCGAGCGATTGTACGGCCGGCGTGCTTCAAATATTTTGTATATGTGTGTGTATGTGCATTGATTGGCAAGGGGGAGTGTGAAGGAAGAAATAATTCATTTGTTTAAATCAATAAATGTCGTTGGCAGAGTTTGATTTGAAATACATCTGGCGTGACAATTTTCGGAATTATTTTTTTTCTCAATTTATTATATCACATTCACTTTTATTATCACTGTTCCATTACCCAGTTTACGATTTTAAGAATATAAACGTTATTATGTGTTGAAATCGGGAATTGATACTCATTTAATAATTTAAATCTGGACACGAACCCAGATAGATAGAATGATCTTGGGGAATCAGATCGAGGTCATCAATATCTGGTTGCAGTGATTATCCAGTAAATAGAACTACAAACGAATTTCTGGTTTCGTTTTTGACGATCCAATTTGACCTAACGCCAATGTGGGAAACTGATTCGATGTTCTACAGAAATAAGCAACGAAATGTTGATTTCCACTCAAACTTTCAATCCCATTTACACAAAAATCAGACAATTGCGAACTACAGGCAATTCAAAAATCACTCCCTAACTTGAACCACGAGTAATGATTATGTAACATATATTATGAATTACGTAAATGAATTATGTAAATTGTCTATACTATGTTACTGCTTCGTATTCTCATGTTGGGGATGTGCAGTGAATCTGATGCTAATATTAAAAATCTATGAAATAGGTCACCTAAAAAGAAAAACTAGTTTACAGGCATACATTATCCCAATTCAGATTTTAAGAACAGCAATCTGCGTTTAAGAATAGATTATATACTTAAAATTTAAAACTCCAAACACAAAAAAATGCATACACACAAAAGATAAAGGATACCTTACACAACCAGGATAAATCGTCATATAACAGTAAAATATGCTTTTTAGAATAGGAGTTTTAAATTAGAAAAAAATTGTTAAAATCGATGTATAATAAAGAATTAAAAAATCGATTTAACAAAGTTATTGTTCAAAAATATAAAATTGTCGTTCACAAGAGTCAATATATATAATTTAGTGAACATTA
>MQRK01131221.1:0-14602 GCA_001938485.1 Girardia tigrina
TAACAAATACGAATATAAGGTTATTTCGTAACAAATACGAAATTAATTAGTTGTACATCTAATATATCAATACTTATATTTCAAATAGGATATCTGGTCATGCTAAAAAATGAAACATTGTTCCTTAAAAATTTGTTTAAAAAATCATTGTTTGTTTGAAATAAAATTTGGTGTTAATGAATTCTAAACTTGATCAAGAACCCAACAGTTCTAATACTATTTTTCCTAACGGGGTCAAACGTTAAAATTGGTGAATATACCGATCGACAATCGTGAACACTAACAAACCAAACTAATTGATCAGATATTAATTTAGATATTTTCAGTATTTTAAGTATTATTCTTTACTAAAAAAATTAATGTATAACCAAGCGGGGACACTTGCTCGGGATTTATCTTCAGACCACACGGTACAATTTCATGAAGAAGAGTTTTCATGCTATGAAAGTTGAGTTCATCATTTCCTAACATGGTAAAATAACATGCATCATTTATTTCAATCTCCCCAAAATATAACAATGTAAATTAACGACAACGTTCAAAATGCCTGGGTATCTATTTTCGAACAATGTCAAAAGCTGTAGAGTGTGGAGATTATGTTCTTTGAGCAATTTTCTTACAGCTGTTAATTTTATATGTATTTTATGAGATATTTGTTATGATAACAGAAAAAACTTCACCATCTTCAGCAACATCAATTTTGAGTTCATTTTGCATTTGTGAGACAACCAGTTGTCTCAAGCTTTCGCATCTGTAATTGCATTGTTTGATGATGATTTTCCGGATGATTTCCATTACACTCTTTCTAAGCTGCAATTAAATATCTTCTGTTTTCTTAATGCAAAGCCCCAAAATCAATTCTTTGCTGAAGAATAAAGGTTGAAGAATAAAGAAGAAAGGGAAATAAAATCATTTTTTTAGTAAAATCAATCTTAAATCTTTGTCAAAGAAATCAATAAAGTCGCAACTGTTTGAAAATTGATCAAACGGCAGAATTAAGAAAAATCATCTTTGTGGTTTATCTCTTATGCCGGACTGAGGTCGGAGCAATTTAAATGGTGATTCAAGACACTTAAATGCGTGGGTAAACAATCAGAATTAAAAAAAGTAATGTGTAAATTTTGTTTATTTTTTTAAAAAGTATGAAGATAAATTATGATATGGTTGTTTGTGTTGTTCAAGCGCATGATTTGTTGATTAAGAATATACATTTTTAAAAAGGTGTTTATGTTGATTTAACTAAATTTCAAAATTTTCGACTCCATAATAGAGATGGAGTGAACCAAGAGTGAATTAAGGAAAGTAAATCTTTAGGCAATTAAAATTCTCATACAAGAGGTCACTTTAAATTTCAAAGGAAACAGGATCAGTGTAGTGCGTTGACAATCAAAGCGGAGATCTCGAGCAAGACGGAGCATCTGGTAATTCAGTCGACAAAAGAAAACGATGTGTTGAAATTCGAGCTGAAATAAGGATACTTGGACGAGGACCGTCTAGGCATCCTGGACATAGAATATCTGTGTATACCGAGTGCCGAGCTTCAGAGGATCTGCCAACGCTTGAGCGATACCAGCGTGACAGTTACGATCACGATGGTGAAGAAGTTACAGATGATGTTTATGACCACTCCTTTTCGGTCGATAGAGAACAACTTTCACGGCTTTGGGAATATCTTTAGAATATTTTGTTCCAACAAAACATGTAACACTTAATGGTATGAAAGAGATCAATAACTAAATTAGGAGGATTTTATGTGTTCGTTTGAAAGCCCACGTGAAGATCGCATGCAAATTGCTGTACGAAATAAGTGTTGATACAAAAAACATTTGATGTCACCTTTAAGTTAGCAAAAGTGCGATATGTAAAGTAGAGGTGGTTCGAATAATCTTCCTTTGACACTCGTTAAAAATTAGCACATATTTGACCTAAAGTTAAAGTTTCTTTTTATATTAGATTCATAAATTGTTCTTAAGGTGTAAAATTGTGTGAAGCTTTTCATTTGGATATGCAAAAAACATGGATTTTTATGCATGAGTCCTGTAGCTTGCTCACAGTGTCTTCACTTATCTCAAATAATACATACGGAATAGATGCATGGGAAGTCATGGCAAGACCAACCTCCCGTGAGTTTATTAGCCTCACTTAAAAAGAACTTACCGCGTGAGAACGTGCTCTAATTGCACTGAAAATCAATTTAAAAGTAAGTAAACACGAAGCCGATATATTTAGTCACTGTGATCAATTATCTGCCATCATAAAAATATAAATAATAAACGGTGTGACGAAACTAAATCTATCTCTAATAAACACTCTCCAATCATCAAAAGTAAATAAGGTCTTACAAAATGACAATCGCAATACAAATAGAACCATTGAAAGGCAAATTAAATATGATCAAAATAAAAGAAAGGTGATTATAAAAGAACCGGAAGTTGACAGTGAGGACACTTGTTGGCCATCAGTTTCCCCAAATGGTATTTCACATCATCTATGGCTATGCGTTCTTCATTCCTTAAAAAGTCTAAAAATAACGCCAGATTTCCTCGCTTGGTTATTTCATAAAATAAGTCATCAAAATGGTTGCAGCGAGACAAGTCACCGGGAGGAACTATTTTCTTCTGACCAAGCCACAACTTGAGCTTATCAAATAGATCCGGCCGACTGGTGAATATGTCAAGCACACAGTGATTGAAGGCCTCGAGTAAATCCGCGCTTGTTTGGTTAGTTCTTCCATTTCTTCCATTTGAAGAAAAGGAGTCATCCAACATCATTTCTGAAATACACGAATCAATCTCAGATTGACAGCGAAAATAAACGAAACAGAAATTATAGCATATATAATACAATATACATAATTGCAAAAATAATACCCACGATAAGTACACAGATTTATGCTATTATATGTGCTTCACTTTGTAATAAATAATGATATTTAACTAACATATTAATATAATATTGTAAAAATATTGAATGGACGGGGTATATCCAATTGATATTTTTAACGTTATGCGACATCGGAGAGAGCCTACCGAGGGGAGCGCGGAGAGCGTGATCAAAGAGATAAGTCAAATGATCAATGAATCCAATCTAACAGTATTATTAGCTATATTTATATTTCTTTTATACGAACAGCATCAAAGTTTTCACTTTTTACATTAATAATTCGGTTACTTAAATAACTGTTAGATTGGATTCATTGATCATTTGATTAATCTGTTTGATCAGTCTCTCCAGTCTCTTATAACATTAAAAATATCGATTTGATACATTCCGTCCAATAAATCCACAAAGAGGCAGATTGAATCGTGCAATTGAATTTACATGCTTCATGTAAAATATTTATCAATTGTAGATCAATTTTATTTCTTTACTTATTAATCTCCAAATTTATTATGTCAAGCAAAAATTTAAGTGGAGCTCAATATCGCAAAAGAAAGCGACAACAAGAAGCGGATGCTAAAATATTTGATTCATTTATTCAGTAGTTTTTGAAACAGCGATCAGCAGAAGAAAATGATAGTTATGATTGTGATATGGATAAGCTTCGCCAAGACGCAATAACTGATCCATCTGAATGTCTGAATCAACTGGACGACCTTAATAACACGTATCATACATTTGCAGCCAGAAATACTAGAGTCAGATTCATCTCATGAGGTTGCTCAAGCCACTAATGAATATAAGCAGTGTATGCTTTTTAATTTACATGATTTTGGTTATGTGGATCTTGAATCCATAACAGGCTTATCAATTGTGATAGTCAATTTTCGCATGCAGTTGGTTTGCTGTATGTCAAAAGTAGTTCAAAATGAGGATGCTGGTTTTGTAGTTAATGCAGGCCGTTCGATGACATCAACGGGGTTTAAAAGTAGTTTTAACAATGGAGAGGAAGTTAAAAGATCATGGTTAGTGTATTGCATATTTAAGAAGTCGGCGCACGGTTTCTGTTGTGTATTATTCGCCTCATCAAGCAGTAACTCAAGATCTTCATTTCAGTAATCTTCATGCTTTAGTAATTTGCGACAGATGGAGAGATTGAAGGATCATGAGACCAGCCAAAGTCATCTAACATTTTTCACGAAATGGAAGGAAATTGAACATCGGATTTCACAAGGTAGGTTGATAGATAAGGAAGTTGAAAAACAATTTCAAAATGACAAAGTGCTTAAACGATTTCTGGCCTGCGCAGTTTTTAGCTAGCCAGAATTTTACTTTACGTGGTAACTGTGAAAGTCTCGCTGGACATGATGACACAGAATGTTACAATATTGGAAATTTTATAGAGATAATGAAACTGATTGCTCAGTTTGACCCACTATTATCAAATCATTTACAGTATGCTTTTGATGTGCCTGGGTCAGTTTCATATGTGTCACCAAGAATTCAAAATGAATTTATCAGTCTTCTTGCATCTACTGTCATAAAGCAGATACTCGGTGATATTTGACAAAACAAATATTATGGGTTAATGCTGGATTCAAAACCTGACCTAACCCATCGTGAACAGTCAAAAAGTTATTCAGTTCGTTGACGTTAATTTTATAACTAAGAAGGTTACCATCAAAGAATCTTTCCTTGGTTTTATTCAGCTTCATGCAAAAGATGCATCAACACTAGAAAGTGTTATTGCTGAGCAATTGCAAGTGGACAATTTTACTATGGCTGACTATCGATCTCAGTGCTAAGACAATTCAGCTGTAACGACAGGAGAACTGTAAGGACTGCAACAAAGAATTTCCTTTTGAAACCTCGAATATGGTTTGTAAATTGTAATAACCATAGCCCGACTTTAGCTGGATTACATACTGCAAAATATGATCAAGTTGTTGTGACATTTTTTGGTACAGTGCAGAATCTCTGTTTTCTTCAAAGCTTCAACTGTTCATTGGGAGACGATGAGAGAACGTCTTGGAATTACATTGAAGAGAGAATGTCAAATATGCTGGAGTGCAACACAGGAAAAGGTAATCCAAGAACATTTTGACGGAGTATTACAACTATTAGAAGACCTATATGAAGATGGTACTCAAATAAGTGACACTAAAAATGGTGCATATAGTTTGCTTCAATATATCATAAATTTTAATTTTATAACTCTGCTTGAATTCTGGTATACAGTTGTCGAAAATTCACAAAATCCTAAAACGACTGTAGCATCCATCAAGAAATATCCGTGACGCATCACTGGATCTCGGATGACTCAGTGGCAATTAGATAACATTCGAGACAACATTTGCATTACTGCAGCCAATGCAGCCAAAGATCTATGTGAGAAACCGGGAATTAGAATAGAAGGTAGAATCAGAACATCGAACACAAGGGCCTGGTAAGAATGCTCATGATGTAGGACTCAACGCTTTTGGAAAAATAACTCGTACCGTGAAATCAGTTATCGATGGACTAACCCAAGAGATGACAACACGATTTGATCGTCGGAAATCGGTAGATGAAAAGTTTTTACTTCTTTTCGATATCAACAAATTGTTTGCCAGTGAGACCTGTGCACACTGGGTTGGTTTTATGAAAATGATATCGATGGAGCTAAACTGTTTGCAGAAATCAGTGACTGCAATATGTTGCTGAAATCATGGCCAGATGCTACCGCAAGCAGCCCACTGAAATTAATTTCATTCATTATTTCCTATGACAATGACATATTTCCAAACCTGCGGATTGCTTTAAAAATTATGCTGACTATCTCTGTGGCAATTGCAAGCTGCGAGCGGTCATTTATTACTAAAACACATTTTAACTTATTTAGGGGCTTTAATGGGACAAGAGCGTTTGTCTAATTTGGCACTGCTATGTATAGAGGAGGAGCTAGTCGAAACAATTAACTTTTATGATGTAATTGAAAACTTTAAAAAAACTGTTGCGAATGTCACATTTTATTAAAAAAACAACTTTTCGGGATTTTGCACTTGTATTAACTTCGTTAACATTACAAGTAAATTTTGTACTGTATACTGAGGAGTGTTCTTATGTACGAGTTTTCCCCATAAATAACACCACCCAAAAATAGGACCTTGGTCTTTAAATTGTTTTGCAAAAATAACGATTTTTATAAAAAAGTTTAATCAAATAAAATTAAACTAGTGCAAAAAAACTTTGTTTTAAAAGATTAAATTTAAGAAAAAGTAATTTTAAATTATTAAATAATGAGTTATTAAAATGAGTATGTTTGTTATTTTCATATCGAAGTACGTAAATTTAATATTCTTCGTTTTTCAATTTTTTTTATGTTTGACTACTCATTATTTATAGCTTTTGTGTTTCTTATCATATACATAGGAATTAATTGAGTATTGAAATTAAAATCAAGACTTTTGATATTTTGAGACAAAATAATAACAATATATTCAAAACAGCAAGAGATTGTAACATAACGAATAAAATAGTGCGTGAATAGAAAAAAACAGGAAGAAAAGATTTGCAATTATAAAAACAAATCTTCAACATTTAAAGTCATATCTGGCAGAACACCATTCTTTCCTGGACTTGAAGATCTTGCAAAGGGGTTATGCACGGGAGAAAAGAAAACAAAAGACTTGTCATACAGTATATTGAGGGAACAAGCAAATAAAATCGGATTTCTCTTTCAATTGCAAATTTTAATGTAAGCAACAGGTGGATTGAAAATTTATGAAACGTAACTGATTATCTGTGAAAAAAATATTTGAGTGTAGGACAGGAAGATAGCGGTCCAGTTGAAGAGGCAAGATCTGTTATTAAAAACTATTTTTAAGTTTTAAAACTAAAATTAACGAATATTGATTCAAAAGTTTTATAATATAATATAATAGGTGGTCTTATTTTTGAAGAAATCCGGTAACTATGAATTATATGCATTACTGGAGAGGGCGCCGACAGGCCTTCCTGCTCTGGGCGCCAGATACCCTCGGTACACCATTGCATATTAGATTTACATAAATAAAAAATAAATATAGTATTGAATACATTAAAATTTAGATATTAATGTACAGTGTTTTGTGTGGGATATTAAAAAGTTATAAATTTAATAATTGAAAATAATAATAATCGAAATAAATATTTTTAATGTAAAATTATTAGAATATTTTTGAATAAATAAAATATCATTTGATGAATAGAAATATACGAAGCGATTATTAAATAAGAAATGATGTAAATTATAAGTTAAATTTCTTAATAATTATTATTATTAATTGTGATATTTATGAATTCAATTATTTATACAACTCATTTTCTTCAACCGTTATTGTGATTAATGAACACTGATTATATTTCCATTTTTATTAAAAAAAACTATAAAAACAGTCAGTGTTTCATAATGAATATTTGGTACTTATAAAAAAAACAAATGAATATGGGATCTGAAACTTTTCGTCTCAGGAAAATTGGTGCTCGAATATTAAAAACAAATGATTAAAAATAGAAAATTATTATTTGTGTAAAAAAATAGATTTTGTTTGAATAATTTTAAGTAATGTGGCACAATTTTGAATAAATAAATCTTATTGACGAATTTACATGTTTTTTCATGAATTTACTTGTAAAAAATGAATAAAGATCAAGTGATGATACCAGCACTTGTCCACTGGCGGGGACTATCTGCTCGCGTTGCCCGCCCAACAAAACCGACCGGTGTCGCAAGAGTGGAGAGTGGATCTGGGAGACCGCTTACGGTTCCAAGCGGAACCCATCATCCCACGTTCGGCGGTGCAAAACGGAGAACCGGCGTACATCGACCTTAACACCGATCTGAAGCGACTCATCGATCGGTGGGCACTCGACATGCGAGGATCACAATTGACTGCAAAGTGGTCGGTTGTTCTTTCCCACCGGGTGAACCTCCACACGAATAAGGGGTGTCGGCTGTCACAACTCGATCCGATGGCCGGCACCTCACTATTGTTACCTTGAAAAGAATAAGAAAAAAATCAAAGCACTGAAGTTCATCAATTTTGGAACGGATCGATTAATGCACAAAGTTTACGCCTTTTGAAGTCTCCATCTTTGTTTGAGTATATGAACGGATGCAACAAGTGGCCTTCATTCACTGGCATTGGTGTGGCAGCTTCGAATACAACCATTTATCTAGATTATGTGATATCATCGATTTATATGGTGCTGCTAATGTGGGTTGTTAATTTATACGATAAAGAATGCAACAGAGTGACGCTTTGTTTGGCATGCCTTTGATATCATCAAATTGTGCGAAAAACCTTTATTCGATTAAGTCCCCAGGTTGCCCTAGAGACTGAACAATAATAACAGAGTCGCAGTTATTTGTCAATCATTTTTCGGTTCTCCTTCCTAAACGTGTTTCTAAAAATTGCACTATTATGGGAATATCTTCGTTTTCCTCTTGAAATAACTCTCGTTCCAAAATCAATAATACATTTTAAGAAATTCTTTTCAACATTTTTTTGTATTAAAAACCCATTTTTAAAATCATAGCATCTATTTTTTCCTCTTGAT
Source organism: Girardia tigrina (assembly GCA_001938485.1). Classification (NCBI taxonomy): domain Eukaryota; kingdom Metazoa; phylum Platyhelminthes; order Tricladida; family Dugesiidae; genus Girardia; species Girardia tigrina. Next base: position 8,461 of record MQRK01131221.1, read on the forward strand.
GAACGGAACGGGATTTTCCATTTTTTAGATGTCATCACTTTTGATGGGTCTGAATCTTCTAACTTCATCCATTAATGTCTGAAACATTCGGTCCTCCCCCCGTATCTATCTCCAAAGCTTCTCAGTATGTCTGGAGGGTGTCTTTTACGGATCCTTCAAACGTTGATACCTTTAGTGGAATGAACGTTTTTAACTTTTTCTTTGGTTTCATTTCAAATTAAACATTTGGAAAAAAAAGTTAATACTCATAGCAACATCATTCTGCAACGATTCTTCATCAAATTTCTCCTCAGTCGTATGTAACTTCTTTTCTAATTTTTAGACTTCGTCTTTGAACTAAAAACTGCCTGAGCTCAATTGCTTTTTCAAAATTTTGAATTACATTTTCATATATTTCCTGATAATTTCATCCTTTCGATTTCACCTATTTATCTTATCTCTTTTTCATCTTTTATCTCTTCAACACCCAAATTTCGCTCTCTTGTCAGTCTCATTTTCCTTGTCTATTTCTCTTGGAATTCCTCCAAGGACTCCTTTAAGGCTTATGAATCCATTTCTACTTTCAAATATATAAGCATCGCAATCGTGGGATCTTTCTGGATCCCACAATCTACTAATTTTTGTCCGTCATCCATAATTTGATTGACCAATTTCAAATGATGTTGGTCTCGAGGAATTCCTTTTTGTTAAGAGCATTGAGACAATTATTATTATAACTTTTATTAGTAACATACTTAGATTCATCATAACTCTCGTAAGATCGTTCACAGTTTGATATCATTCTAATTGGTTTTATTTTTTATCTATATAATAATGATTATTCGAATACTTTTTTAATGAGGAACAAAATTCATCCATTTATAAATATGTTTTATGACTATATACTTCGATGGATCAACCGGCATCCTCAGGTCACTGATTAATAATTAATTCACCTGGATATAAATACAAAAAAATATGATTATGTAATTGATTGCATGAAATCACGCTAATAAAAAATTCTCAATAAGCTGGTTGAGACTGCCGATTGAACATTGATTTTAGGGCAACTTTATCTAATTAACAATGCTTCACACGACACTCTCCCAATAACTATCGAAATGCTTACACAGAATTTTGAAATAAACAATATTAATATCACATTTGCATTTTTTCCTATGTTCTGCAATATTGCTTTTACTCTGTTTTCGACCATGTTCTTGAATCTGTTTACAGAAATGACGGCCGTCTTTCCGATGTATGTGGTGTCGCACCCATTGCATTTATATTAATATAGTATGCAAAATACGTAGCAATAAAATCACAATGGACCTAATTTAATATCAATCATATAAGGACTTTAACATTATGACTTTAGATACCACATGGATACCGGAAAAGTGCACAAATGATAGATCGGATAGAACAACTGCATTCATCTGTCTTTCTACAGCTCCGAAGAAATATGATAAGGTGCTCATGGCAACAAAGGAGCTAATGATAAATATCCAGGTAAACATTAATTATTATTAATAAAGACTAACCTTAGCAAATAAGCTGAACGCAATGGCGGCAATCAACGGTGTATTCATGAAAGGTTAAATATCGTTTCCCCTCTCATCAACGCCAATAATCAATTGGAATATGCGGGCAATCCCACCGATGATAGAAACACTTGACCAGTCCATCTCGTCGATCGATTACATGATATCCAAGAGATCGGAGGAAATAGATCTATGATATGAAACATCACGACGGACCTCCTAGGAAACGTCCATCAAATAAAGCTAAATCAAATGGTACTAGAATTAACACTGTACCTGGTATTACAAGAAACATACCGAAGACTGATGGTCGACCAATTGAAAAGCCGACAAAAGAGGGGCGCAATTTCAGATTCGATATCCCTTAAATGTGTTCATCAAAAACCATCACTTCATGAACACTTTCAATGACTTAGCCAAATAGACTATCGGATCGAAACCTCTATTCAAAACGGAATCTGACCAATACAAAACAATAAAGAAATATACATATTTGAAATAAAATAAATTTTACATTTTCTAATCAATACAACTATTATAAGATTGTATTGATTTAATAATTACCATGTGTTTAAATTTGAATTTACACTTTAATTTTTAAATATAAAAATAATTGGACCTTTTTTTCCCTGTTGTCAAAACAGTCTTTTCCCCTACTACACCTTTTTAATAATTTATTAAAGTAAACAACCATTTAACATTCTTAATAATATTATCTTTAAACATCCATTCTTGTAAAAATTGAGGCAAGGCATCATGTTCAATACCCTTCATTTTATGATCTGGTTTTAAAACTTAATCCACAAGGAATCCACACATTGCGTATTCACACCCGTAACTGGATCAACAAAAAACAGACTGTGGTTTACAGTTTGATGTGTTAAATTAAGCCTATTAATTTGCTGATATGCTCTTCATTCATCACTCCATATAATATTTCCATCTCTACAAACTCGTTCAATTATTGGCAACAACGTTTCTCTTCTATGATATTCAACATGTTCAACATAATAATTTGCCTGTGAAGTCGTGGTGTCAACAATTCCAAAAACCCACTTATAATCACTATTGACTCGCACAACGTGATACTTTTGTTTGTATCTCATCTCTATTTGGCAAATAATGTCATTTCCACCGAGTTTAATTGAATTTTCAATAAAGTATTTTTCACATTGATTTCTTAATTTTTTATAAATTTTATAACACAACATCGTGAAATATTGTGGAAGTTAAAAGAATAAGACATTGATTGATCTAAAAACCAATCCAAACAAACCTAAAAAACAACTATTAATTCAACTTTAAATTCTTCTAAAAACATTTTTTTCCGAATCGAAATGCATTTTAATTTGTTTAAACAAAAAGATTTATGACATCTAAAGGCTATACCATCGATATTTCTTTTATATTTTACTTCGTGTAGTAAATTTTCACATATTTCAATATAAAATACGTTATAACAAACCATTTCTCCTTAAAAATTGAATTATTTTGGCTGTGTTGTTTATTAACGGGCGTATCACTAAGTCGAGGTTTATTTTTTTTAAATTAATTTTTTTAAACAAATTGAAACTTATTTTTTTAATTAAAAATTTTTTAGTGTTTTTTCTCATTTTTTCCTATATTGTTTTTTTAAAAAACAGTCTTTTCACCTATAAGGAAAAAAGACAAGGCCCAAATAATTAAATAACCTATTGTTTTATTTATTATAGTTTATTGTCTTATTTATTATTAACTTGTTTTAACATATCACTTAAAATAAATAGACAAAAAACCAAGAATTTGAACTTTGAATTGAAATCAAAATGTTGAAATTCATTTTTAAGAATCAAATATTGATCAATTACAATTGAGAAATATCAATTACAAAAGCTTCACTGCAGATTCACTAAATAAACTTCAATATTGGCATTAGACCATGTCAATGTGTGTTTTACACTTTCTAGAATACACAGTTGTAATCTGCCGCAGTGTAAATGCCGAATAATGGACTTTAAGGAGCCTATGGATCCATACAGTTTGTCTTAAAATATCACTGATGTTAGTATATAATCTATTACAGAGACATGTGATTATGATGAACCTATTAATCCAAAGTCAAGATCATTAGGAAAAGATTACTCCACGTCAATATGAAGCTGAATTGTTTCCTTCACTGAGATTAACTTGTTTCAATCACATGTAAATGTTTTTCATACTGGGAAAATTGAAATCACTGGTTTGAAGGATTTGAACTATAATGATTTTGTTACACGAGTTTTTGACTATATTTTGTATTTGAAACATATTGTTGTGAATATGTTTTTATTAAAAGCAAAAAAGAGCATGTAAATAACAACTTTTATTTATATAAAACAACAATAATTAATAATCATAAGTTCCTTCATGTTTTTAACGTAAAAATATTGTAAAGACTACAAGAAAAACAAAAAATGCATAGTTTGGAATTTATTGATTTTTGTACATTTGCTGATGTGCGGCACAGGGCTTACATACATATTGCACGCATATTCTAAAAGTCGATTTCTACTAATTTTCTCGAAAATTTTAAAATGGAATCTGAATATTCATATATGGGCTCCTTTCCGAATGCATCTGCACAGTTTTCATATGGTTCCGCTGTGCACCGAAAAATCGATTTGTGAAAAGTTTTTCGAAAATTTTGACAAGGATTTGAACTACTAACATGGGTTTCTATCCATAAGCACTAGCAAAATTTGAAAATTCTGTTTCATTCGACCTCTAAATTCTATGTACCTTCTCCCTCACTTTGCACTTTAAACTTTATTACAAGAAAAATAAATCAAGTATATCAGAATTCTAATTGCAGTCGGATCAAAATGTACACCAAAAACATTCAACTAATCAAAATAATTTGCAATTTGAAAACTTGTCAAATTTTGAATTTATCTATTTTGTACATTGGTACATGTGCAGCAAACTGTACTCTATCGATTGACATATATGCAATATATATTAGCACATTTTTGCATATTTGCAATGGTAACGGCATCCATTACCATGGTTACCATGACAAAGTACCGATCGATAGTGTACATGTTCACTATTATTTGCATTTGGCTCCCACAGAGAGGATGGTGGAGAATTCGCATTTCTGCCCTATTGATACTGATGGACAATTTCGCGACCAATCGGGGAGCGGTTATTTGAAAATTGTTCATGGAAATGGATTTTAAGATGTATTTCCACTGTGCGAATAAGCTGAGTGTGAACGGTATTGTCGAGTTCTGTCCCCGAATAATCAAGGCGCAGAGCGGGAAATCAGTTGAGGACATTGTAGAGTGGTACAACGCCAATCCGAATTCAACCGGCATAATTGCTGCATTGACGTTCTTTGCACTGCAGCGGCGATTGCCAGTCAATTTCTGGTACCGCTTTCTGAAGATTCAGAAAAGCGAATACAGGACCCTATTTTAGTGAAACTGGAGAACTCAAAATGCAAGACTCAGTGAGGAAGACGACGAGCAGCCAGAGGATGGCATGGAAGATGACTCGGAACGTAGTTGGCCTCAGAAGGAGGTGGAAGAGCAGGGATTACATCGAGCGATTGTACGGCCGGCGTGCTTCAAATATTTTGTATATGTGTGTGTATGTGCATTGATTGGCAAGGGGGAGTGTGAAGGAAGAAATAATTCATTTGTTTAAATCAATAAATGTCGTTGGCAGAGTTTGATTTGAAATACATCTGGCGTGACAATTTTCGGAATTATTTTTTTTCTCAATTTATTATATCACATTCACTTTTATTATCACTGTTCCATTACCCAGTTTACGATTTTAAGAATATAAACGTTATTATGTGTTGAAATCGGGAATTGATACTCATTTAATAATTTAAATCTGGACACGAACCCAGATAGATAGAATGATCTTGGGGAATCAGATCGAGGTCATCAATATCTGGTTGCAGTGATTATCCAGTAAATAGAACTACAAACGAATTTCTGGTTTCGTTTTTGACGATCCAATTTGACCTAACGCCAATGTGGGAAACTGATTCGATGTTCTACAGAAATAAGCAACGAAATGTTGATTTCCACTCAAACTTTCAATCCCATTTACACAAAAATCAGACAATTGCGAACTACAGGCAATTCAAAAATCACTCCCTAACTTGAACCACGAGTAATGATTATGTAACATATATTATGAATTACGTAAATGAATTATGTAAATTGTCTATACTATGTTACTGCTTCGTATTCTCATGTTGGGGATGTGCAGTGAATCTGATGCTAATATTAAAAATCTATGAAATAGGTCACCTAAAAAGAAAAACTAGTTTACAGGCATACATTATCCCAATTCAGATTTTAAGAACAGCAATCTGCGTTTAAGAATAGATTATATACTTAAAATTTAAAACTCCAAACACAAAAAAATGCATACACACAAAAGATAAAGGATACCTTACACAACCAGGATAAATCGTCATATAACAGTAAAATATGCTTTTTAGAATAGGAGTTTTAAATTAGAAAAAAATTGTTAAAATCGATGTATAATAAAGAATTAAAAAATCGATTTAACAAAGTTATTGTTCAAAAATATAAAATTGTCGTTCACAAGAGTCAATATATATAATTTAGTGAACATTA
>MQRK01131239.1:0-10622 GCA_001938485.1 Girardia tigrina
CATACCTTTTTCTTTATAATGTAATAAATATGCGATCATTTATCATATAAAAATGGATTTTTCTTTGAATATCAAAATAACACCTCCTATTGGAAAACCCTATACTTTCTTTGGAGATAGCTATTTTAGTCAGTCTGACATACCTCAACGTAGTTGCCCTGGAAAACTAGATTGAAAAAGCTATACATCTAGGCTAATGTGCCTGTAGTGAACATATCCAACAAAAAATCAAATCACGCTAAAATTTTCACAAATTTAAATATTATTTAAATTTCTTTTATTTTTTTGTTGTCATAAAACTATTTAATAATTACAAAATTAAAATTCCCAGAAGTTTTTTTTCACAAAGAATATCGGGATCAATCGACCCAAGAATTTTTCCACACGAAATTAAATATGTAAATAAAAAAACGAAAACAATTGTTTTAATGTTTGAACGGAGATAATTCGAGTGTCACAAATTCAAACCAATGTAGACATTTTTTAACCGTGAGTGAACTGCCGAAAAATCGTGTAAAATTTATTTTGTAATCAATAAATTTTGTATCCGATTCTGTCTTTTCCTTGTTTTTTGCATATGGGAACCGCCACGGAAACTCCCACTTCAGTGCCCAATATCTGTCATTACTGGAATGCCGCATAGTAAGAAAAGAGCAGGAGGGCTTGCAACCACTACCTAAAAGGTGTGGTGCTTTCAAGGGGACTTATGGAAACGCATTTTACTGGCTCATGATCAGTTTGATACAACTGGCAGGTAGTAACTGACTCTGACTCCAAAAAAAAGTTTAAGATTATTTAGTCGTGAAGTTACTTTTTGAATCTTGAGAGGAAGGGAGACCTTATATTATTTTCATCAAACTTAATTACATCACCACCAGAATAGCTACTGCAATAACAGTCAATTTCTCCTGCAGTGTCTCATCATTCAAGATTAGATACATATGTTTATCTGATTATTAAAATTAAAATTTTTTTATTTTAAAATTTATTTTTATTTTTTAATTTTATTTTATTAAAATTATTAAAAAAAACCGTGGATTATACAAGAAAAAAAGTTACTTCTCTGGAAAAGTTAATGGTTCGGGTGATACATGTTTTTTTTTTAATAAATAAAAGTTTTTGTAAGGTAATTGTTTTGTCTGACATATTTGATTAAAAGTTATAAAAGTTCGAAAAATTTTAAAACTAAATGAAACAAAAGTATTGCCTAACAAAGTGTATTCAATACCAATAAACTCTTCATCAGACTCAATAATAAATGGTGCTAGAATATGACTATATTATTAATTTGGAACTTATTTTTCCTTGTGACAATCGTTGGAATTTGAATTCAAATATTTGACAAGTATTTTTATTGCTATAAAAATGAAACCTTGCTTTCTTGAAGCCATTATGTACACATTTAGGAGTGACTTCGTCCCAGCATTTAAGAACCAAATCGCAAAACAACTCCAAAGTCATGCGCCTTGCTGTGTTTAGTATCTGTAAATCAATTTTCCCATTTTTTTGCAAAATTAGTTTTTAAGCGACTTATGAGCAGACAAATCGAGAGGTTCTGGTTATATCCAAGAAATGAAGGTATTGAAAAAATATTCGTAGAATTTGTATAATTTTAATTGTTTCAAAATTTTAAGTTTTATCTTCAATTCTCAAAAATAATAAAAGAAATCTGAATATCCACTCTATTTAGTAACCAGGGTAGAAAAAATGTAACCCAAAAACCTGATACTGTTATGCGGACCGCCACATATATGTGAGAAATTCTGCGTCTCTGTGGATATTGAGGAAGATGAATGAAGAGCATGTCAATCTCGTTAACTAGGAATGTATTAACCTTATTCACCAAAAGAGGTTAAAAAGAATTTAACGACTATTCAACAAATGTCCCAGATTATGTGAGATACGACTGAAATTCAAATAAAAGTTTAAAGGTGTTCCAAAAACTCCAGAAAACATTTTGCTAACATAAAATAAGAGATAAATTGTAGTTCAAAAAATACGCCAAGAATGGTTATTAACACAGCAAAAGGACACGTTTTAAGGGTTTAAAGAATTATTATTACGAGATTAATTAAATATACATAATTGATAAATAGCAACTGTCTTTACGAAAATAAATGGCATTACAATTTAATGAAACTAAAGCCATTCATCTAAGTTTAATCTCCCCGAATCATTTTTTCTTGCCCCTAACTTATAACTTCACATGTTATCAAGCACGTTTTCACATTAAAAATAATGCGTCTGGTTTCTTTTCCATTAATTTTCTGAGAAATATGCTCTTTTTGTTCTAGTTTACTTTTGCTATTAGTTATTTATGTATCATTTTGTAATATCATTTTACGGAGGATGTTCTAACGGGACATAAACCACTTATTTATTCATCTACCTTGTTCACCATTCCACACTCCTCCTTCTAATAGTTTGTAAATCGTCTGCTCCAACTGGCTTCGATGAAGAAAAATAATTTCAGTTTTTTCTGTAACAATGTGAAAATTATATTTTAAAATCATAATATTAATTTATTAAAATATTTCAACTGTTGTATAAAAATAGTAAAATTCCCGTTGTAACTTAGTACAAAATTTAAATCCCATTTAACACATTTCGATTATTTGATTGTTAATAAGTAACTCCAAATAATAAAATAAAATAAGATTATAAAAATAGTTTTAATTTTACTTCGTCTGTGATTTCTTCTGTTGGTAATTTATTCAGTATTTCCATATTAAAAGCAACCATGGCGTGGAGGCCACATTGGATTATGATATGTTTGAAGTACTCCACACCGATCATTGATTTACAAGAGTTTTCTGGGGGAACAAAGTAATGTTTATTCTCCGATTCTCTCGCTACATCTTGGTTTGAACCAATGATTCTGTACGCTCGAGCTATGCTAGCTAGGTTTTGTAGAGCTCTGTTTTCAATAAAGTTGAAATATTTTAGCATCGGTTCAGCAATTCGCGTCACTTCAGGATGTTGTTCGGGAGAAAAAATCACGGCCAGAATTTTTTGGTCCAGGATATAACGAGACAAGTGGATATTAAAACTAGAACACGTTTTATTGAAAACTTAAATCCAAGTTTAACTTACCAGCCGTTATACCCCATCCATATCAACTGATTGTCAAGGTCCATACATTGTTGGATAAGATTCTTAATAGAATCACTGTTTAAAATACTCAAACAAATAAATAATTGGTTGAAATGATTAATAATTAACCCTTCCTAACATGGTGTGACACTTCTGTAACAAACCGTTGTAACTCTTACAGGATCTCTAACTATTCACATATCACATTTTAAATCACTGTTGCATGCCTGTTACACACCGATCTATACAACAATATAAATTTTATATACAATTTTATATAACCAAAATCATCCATTTAAAAATATATTTTACGACAATATATTTCGACGGATCTACCGTCATCTTCAGGTCACTAATTAATAATCAATTCACCTGTATATAAATACAAAAATGATGATTATGTAATCGGTTGCATGAAATCATGCTAATCAAAACGATCGAACATTGATTTTAGGGCAACGTGACCTAATTAACAATGCTTCACACGACACTCTCTCCCAATAACTGTGAAGCATTGTTAATTAGGTCACGTTGTCCTAAAATCAATGTTCAATCGGCAGTCTCAACCAGCTAATTGAGAATTTTTGATTAGCATGATTTCATGCAACCGATTACATAATCATCATTTTTGTATTTATATACAGGTGAATTGATTATTAATTAGTGACCTGAAGATGACGGTAGATCCGTCGAAATATATTGTCGTAAAATATATTTTTAAATGGATGACTTTGGTTATTAAAAGAAGATTTTCATCCGGACTTCGTTTTATCAATAATAATTTTATATAAAATGTGATATTTAATTAGTTAGAGATCCTGTAAGAGTTACAACGGTTTGTTACAGAAGTGTCACACCATGTTACGAAGGGTTAAGGATATTGCTATTCTAAGTTATCAAAAAAATTAGCAGTTATTAAATAGTTTACATTTATTTTATTTATTTAAACCTTTGGTTACCGAAGTCAAATGTGTTTTATCTAGGTTCCGGTACATTTGGTCATGGAAATCTGATTTATCCCATACCTTTCAAATAAATTTTTTTCTGATTTACTGATTGATCATAATTTCTTCAGTAGTAAACAAAGAAACAAATATAACTACAGCATGTCGACTGGTTTATCATAACACTTTATTACCCGAACGTTTATAACCAAGAACATTAAATAACACTTGAGGTTTCCATTTTCTATACCATGAAATGTTATACAAATCATATAAGAAAAGATTATGTACAAAAGCAAATGACATAATTAATAATTGGTTTTTCAAACAAAGTCCACATAGAACCATTTCTGAACTTCATGTACTCCATTCATGATAATATTATCTTTATTGAAAAAATTGGAGATCAATAATATTCTTCCATTTTTGGATGTTCTTATTAAAATAATAGATGGCAAATGTGAAACAGATTGGTACAGAAAAGGTAGCAGACGCAGAATTTTATACAACATAAAAAAGTTACTGTGAGGAGAGATAAAAGATAGTATGATCAATAGTTTAATTCATGGAATATGGAATCTTTACAGACTTGACATTCTTTGGAAACATTTACATAATAATATGTAACCGAAATGATAAACAAAAAATATATTAAATTGATTCTAAATGGAATTCATGTTTACAAAACCTAGGAGGATGAAGTGGAACGCGTTAAAATTATAAAAATTATTCAGAAGAATTCAGAAGATTTAAGAAAAACATTTATAAAAATATCAATAATGTTACAACAAGTGTTATAATAAGTGTCCGTAACATCCGAAGTAAAAAAATACATTACAGTTAAACCCAAAATTGACAATTTAGTGAAAGATAATCTTTTGTACAAATGTAATGTTACCCTCCTCGTGGTGGATCCTGGGAAGCTAGATAGGTTAAAGTTCTTTTCTAGGTGAATGTGGTAACAAAACTTACAATGCTAGAAATCCAGTCTGTGGATGTGTTGAACCCTTTCAAAACCCAAACAAAAGGTCTGAAAGGACCCGAAGTCATTAAGCTCCAGGTCTGTTCCGGTGACAAACGAAATAAACGCTGGGGATTGAACGTAGGAACCTGGAATGTGTGAGGACTAAACGAGAAGAAAATGCTATATATAAATGAAACTCTGAAAGGAACGAAAACAGGGGCGTGTATCCTGACCGAGACTCACTGCTGGGACAATGAAACTATTGAATACAACGGATGGCGAATTCTCAACAGTAGCGGTAGAATTGGAACACGAAGAGAAAGATGAGTTGCACTGATTATCAAAAGATGACCCGACCAAATTGGATTTTATATTGATTTTTGACCGTCTTTTTATTTCCAGGTACATCAGGAAATCAATTATAATAATCGGAGTGTATACCCCGACGGACTGCGGGTATGGACATGAGGAAAAAGAAATTTTCTATCAAAAATTGCAGGAGGAGATATGAAAGGAGAAGAAATTCTCGAGAGAAAAGAAAATGGAACTACTAATTGGAGAAGACTTTAATTGTAGGTTGTGCAGCACTGAAGAATACAAAGCGGTTGTTGGTATCTACACCACTGTAATGAAGACATCGGAGAACTGGAGCTTCTGATTGTGAGTTGCATGTTGAAAACAGCTTTTACAGAAAACACCTTAGCCAGAGAACTAGCTGCACTGATCTAGCAACATCTAGGAGGTCATTACTGAATCTCTTATTGAAAGAAATCGAGCTAATAGATACGCGGACATCCGAAGCTACCAAGGACAAGGCTGTATTTAGTGCTATCGAAAACAATGAAGAAGATGATACTACTCTTACACCATGCAGAAAACATCATAAAAGCAAAATTGCAGTCAACTTGTTGACTTTCACAGAGTATCAACAAGCAAAGCTGTTAACATATGCAAGAAATTGGGTCATGAAGGCATTGATATCCCAACTCCATGTCAATTAGCTATTTACAAGTCAAAAATCAAAGAAGCAATGAAACTGAAGAAATGATTGAAAAGTTGCATATGGAAAGTTGGTCCTTACACTTTGATGGCAAACACATCGACGGAATCGATCATTAAGTGGTCGTCCTTAAAAATGACAGAAGAGAAATCAAATTGTATGCCCTGGGCTTGGTAGATGACAGGGCAAAAACTATTGCTCAAGGAATTTCTAAAGTCCTCGAGGAATTTCACCTATGGATTTCAATACAGATGATTGTAGCAGATACCAGCAGTGTTAACACTGAAAAAAAGAATGTTGTTGTTGTAAGATTGCGATGATTTTTCACATATAAACGAATTAACAGACATTAGCTTATCAGTTGTCAACGCCATGTATTAGATGGAATCCTTCGTTTGGTGATGGGTGAAGAACTTGGAAATAAAACACAATCGCCAAACATCAAATATTCATTTGTATCTCAACTGTTAAAGGAGTAATAATTGAAGAAGTGTTGAATTCTCGCAACATCAGGCTAGAGAGATGATATAAATTTCTGTTTCATCTCACTCGAGTGTTCCGATTTTTTGAGGTAAACAGGCATTTTGTATTATGATTAGGTTTCAGATTTTTCAATTGATTTTTCAATGGTGGGGTGACCTTTTTTGAAAAGATATGCAAATAATAGTTCATTTCGTGATATTAAGGTAAAATTTCATTAAACTAAAGTACAGGAGAATGGGGTTGAAAAAGGTCATAACCCTAATTGACACCCTGGACATTGGACTCCCACATCCCATGCATATTATCGTGAGTAGAAGGTTTACTTTCCACAATAAGGCGGAAACTTCAGAGGAGTACGAGACAATCAAACGAATCCGGAGGAGAGAAAGACCGATGGGGAAAAAGATCAGTGCGAGAAAGAAGCAATCAATCTCGGAATACCTCCGAGTGGACATACAGTGGCTATTTGAGGATTATGCGGTCTATGGAGATTTCATTAACCGTATCATTTACATACTTACTGTATCGAGGGAGACATACATTAACTCCCTAATTTGATCTGGAAGACTCAATAAGACAAGAAAACGGTGACGAAGCTGAACAACGAGTGAGAGAAACTTCACTAATACCATATTTTTTAAGTTCAATCAAGAATGATTCCTATGAATGAAAGCTCTATTATGGATTGTCCCAAGGATCATCGAAGTAGTACTTCTAGTAAACGTTATAACCATTGAATTATTTTATCAAATCATTATATAAGAAAACAATTAACAACAGGTTTTAAAGTATTAAAACTAAATTGTTCAAAAAAACCTTTTTAATGAAATTTAATTTATTGTACAAATGAGTATTGATTATGAATAATAATAGTATAAATCCAAAGTGAACTTACGAGAAGGTTGTTTACTGCGGACACTTTGACACTTGTGTTATCATATCTTAAAAGCTTTAGAATGAAATTGATCATATCTATAAATGGTTCCAAGATCAATTCTGATGAGAATGTTAACAACACATCCCGGTCATAGTTGGACCATTGATTGATGAACTCAATTTTACAACACAACCACACCAAATCAATTAAATTGTATTTCGTTACATCATGAAACGATATTTGAGATTGAGAACCGTTGGAATTCTTAACTGCCATTGTATTTCTATTCGGATTGGCAGCGATCAGTAACCGATCCCCTTTCAAAGGTTTGCTGAGGATATTCGAATCCATTTTTAGAATGTGTTGTAACAGCGCCGTTCTCATGACCGAATAATCATTCGGTAAGAATCTCGGATCAAGCCAGTCAACAATCTGTCATGATAGATAAGTCTCGCAGATCGCCCTTTTAATGAGTATCTTACTAAAACGAGCATTTTTATTATTGCACACATCAATGTGGTCAAGTGAGGGCTCGGATCAAGATTGAACACCAGTTTCAACACTGAGAATCCACGGAAATCGCAAAAGTAACAAATATTTTGCAATAAAAGCACTGGTATCGTTTTCTAATAATTTAATAATTGTTAATATTTAAAATATAATAATTATTTGACACAGTTTTATAATAATTTACAAATGGTTACTGTCTTTTATTTCTATTAGAAAATAAATACGATAGTTTTTTTCCGTATTTAGTTTAATTAAAAGTTAAATTACTATAAGATAATATTTCTGAATCGTAATCAGTCTGTGAGGAATATTTTAAATTGTTTGAATGTGTAAATGTATGGATGTTGTATGTTGATTTAAGTACGTTGAATTTAGAATGGTGATTCTCCCACCCAGATGGAAATTGGTATTTTTTATTAAATTTAAAGTGATTGGCTATTCCAACATAATTAAAATAATCATTTGATAAGTTCATATTTTTAATTTCACAATTAAAATTAAGTTTAATAATTTTTAGTAAAATTTAAATTAAATGCATTTTTAATAATTTGATGACATTTTTATTATTTTGGGATTTATTGAGAAATGGTAAAAATTACTATTTTTTAATTAATATTTTTAGAGGTTAAATATTTTAAAAAATAACTTTGAAAAATTGTTCGAATAATCATGATTAAAAACAGAAATAAGAAAACCAATTAGAACGATGGCAAACGATAAAATACTTTCTGAGAGTTGTAATGACTCTAAATGTAATTGATCTAAAAATTCAAATGAGACTAATCTAAATGTTCTTAATACAGTCATTAAAATATGCAATCACAGGTCGAATATGAATGAATGATGATTATGAGGATCTATTTCTGTGCAGAATGGAATCCATAGAAAATTTGAGAATTTAGGTAATCCCCGATAAATGATACCTTGTCTTCTCCTGAAGATAGGATTCAATAGGAAGGAAGACGCAATATGATCTTTACGGTGTCTCGAGTACAAATTAGGAGGCAAATATATAGGTATTTTAATTAATTTGTAACTAATTACTGTTGATAATTTCGAATAAAAAGTTATTATATTGAAATAAATGCTTGTTTTATGTGAAAATTAATTGTAAGAATTTAAACCTGAATACTGTCAATAACATTGTCCATGCTCAGTACAAATGAAACATTCTTGGAAAAAAGGTCTCATGTGTTTTTTATTATTTGTCTTAATAGATATCATCCTTTTTTATTTGATGGACTTACTTAACAAAACACGAATTTATTTAAATCTCACCATACGTATACGTTAAAGGATAACTAAACAAATCAATTCGTCTGCTTGCTTTTGCCCCATACGAATTTCTCAAATAGTTCTACATCCATGAAGTACTTTGGACTCAAATATTTAGTTACTCATTTACTTAGTTCAAAATCATTAAGTTTATATTACATCTATTACATCTATCAAAGTTTCGAAATTCTTCAAAACACCAGAAAGTGTTGCAATAATTATTATTGTACAAATCTTGTAATTATCAAAGTTGTATCTTATTGAAGAGTCATTGAATCCTCAATGACAGATGGTAAGAAAATCTCAGGAAGAAAGAAGCAACAAATCAAAGAATGCCTGAAAGTCGACACGGAATGGCCTTTTGGAGAAACCGCTTCCTTTGATGATTTTTTTAAAATTAATTTAGCAGGAAAGCGCTCAACTCAAGATTAAAGATAGGATCGAATCAATAATATGCGAGTGGCGAATAATTGGGCGGAGATAAGAAGACATTCCAAAACTTATCAGACCGCGGATGAAACTGTTTCAATGTTCATACGAACCTTGTTTCAGGGAATTCACGGAGCAGATAGAATTGAATCGACATGAGAAACAAGATCATATACCAAGAGTCCCTCAAGAAGAAGAACCGGAGGGGTTCAATTGCCATCTATGCTGAAAGAACTACAAGACCAAAGGATGGCTCATCAGACATATCAAAATAGTGCACAAAATTGAAGAAGAACAATTAGACCAAATTTTTCCGAGCACAACCAATCCGTCCAGACAATCAGAAGGGAATCTACCACTGAACGCGATACCAGAAGACAACGCAACTCAAGTACCAATCACCGATCCGAATGTTGCTTCGATAGGAGAGTTAGAAGCGAGTCCTTTAGAAACCCATCTAAACTACCGCCTTACAGATCTAACTGTGAGAGAAACCTTCAGATGCCTGTTTCGCAGATTTGTAAAGACCACGTACACAGCCAAAGGGATGCAGAATCATGAGACTACATCCATGACTGGTTGTTTCTGACTGGATTGCCAAAGCAAGCGTGGAATCGAAAGGCGTCCCCGTTTGGTTAGAGTGGACCATTTAGAGAGCCTATAGGCTTAATACCATTCTTGAAAGAGATGGGAGGCCCAAATCTTATCGATTACACAAAGGACAAAGGACAATCATTTCAAGCGATGAAAGAATAAAGACCATAAGATAAAGACTGTTTAAGTGTTATATCTAGAGAGCGGAATAATTACGGTAAAAAATGTCAAATTTCCGGTATAATTTCCGGTAAAAATAAGGTAAAATTACGGTATTAATTACGGTAAAATATAATGAAATGAAAAATACCAACATAAAACATTTATTTGTTGAAATACAAAATTAACAACTTTTCGAGATTATCTGGGGTTAAATTGGTTCTTCTTTCAGTGAACAAAATTTTTAAAAGTGAAAAAGATCTTTCAGCTGAAGCAGAAACAAGTGGAACATAT
>MQRK01131246.1:0-13530 GCA_001938485.1 Girardia tigrina
TATATATATATATATATGTTTGAATTAGATAAATAAAAAAGTATTAAATATTTATTTAAAGAAAATCTTTCGAAAAATCTTCTTGTTTTTACTACAAAAATAACTTTAAGAATTTCATTTTTTACTCATAATGTTAGAATTAGAATTTATTTTTTCAAGACGAACCAGGAAAATAATGACAATCTTTATTAACCTTGATACAATCAGACATTTAACATAATTATGACTGATTTATTTCTTTCTCAGAAAAACAAATTAATAAATTATTTATGGATTTTTTTGTATAAATATTTTTTTTTATATTTTAATATATAAAATATTTTTTCAAAAACAAAATTACCATAATTTAATTTATTGATTGATAATTGTTAGAATAAGAAGACAGATCGCGATAGATTGGTATTCCTAATTTCCCAAATACGTGAATGATAAAAAAATGAAAAATTTTATATATAAATAATATATTGACAAATAATTAATGGACAGAGATAAAGAAGGGTTGAACTTTAATTATTGATAAAAAGAAAGTGAAGACAGAGTTTAAACGGTAAACTATTTACAGTTACATGGTACGTTCAATAAGTACCTGACCTAAATTTAAAATGTAATAGCAAATTTTTGTTTTTTTTTATGAAAATAAAATAAATTAATATAGGTTTTAATTTCAATCAATGTTTTATTTTATCAAACACATTAGAATTTTAATTGCAACATTTTGAATTTTCGTCATTTAGCATATTTAAGCCGTCGAATATGGTAGCCTTATCAAGTTCTTTGTGTTACAGGATTTCTCCTAAGGGTTTCGTTGAGGATTTCTCCATGTTAGGTTGTTATTATTTTTATTATCTATAATTTCTTTTTTTCTTTATAAACCCAATAAATTATTTAATACGAACGTCATTTACCATCTCTTTTGTAAAATAGGTAAATGGTCCATATCATACCCGATTAGGTTCATCTGGTCCAATGATTTAACAGTGAACAAAATCAAACACCTTTCCGGTTTCTCGTAAACTACTTTTTATAAATATTCATCTATCTCCTTTGTAGAGGAACAAATCTATATTGATTATATGTTTCTTTATATTCTGTTGAATTCTTAAATTTCCACTGAATAATCATTTTATTGTTACTCATTAAAAGATACTCTAATACTAAAAAAAGAAATAAACATAAAAACATAAATATTCATTAATTATCCAACATTGACATTAAAAGTTTTGACAATGACAACAAAAAATGTTGAGGTTGATGTAGGATTGATAAATTGATTTTCTTTTAGACGGTGACATTTAAGGTGTTCTATAGAGAACAATTTTGTTCAACTACTAGATCATTAATAAACTAGGTTAGGCACTGCCTGATTATTAACAATCTCGATAGGAACTATGAGCACCTGCCGTTGCCTATCAACTGATCGGCTCCCAGCAATATATTTTCGCATATGTCCAATTTATATCTATACTCCATCAACCTCAAAAAAAATTAAAAATAAAAACTCACAAAACTTGCAATTAAAAATTTATTAATTTGAAATCAACAACAAGTCAAAAAAACGTTCTGAATAAATAATAAATTCTAACGAAATTAAGTAATTCATTTTTCCAAATTTGCACACAAATTTCCAGATCGCTGGACTTTGTGGCAACAGTTTCGGCAGGCACTATGAGCTTTGCCGTAATCTATCGACAACGAAGTCCAAAATCAATAATAGTTTTTTTTAATTAATTAATATAATAAATAATAATTATTTTATTTTTTTCTGATCCAGAGAAGTTTTTCATCAGCCTCAGTGCCCTCATAGCGAATTGGCCTGATGTTGAGTGAAAAAATTCTCGATTCTAACATTTAAATGTCCCCTAGAAAGTTTTAAAAAGGCGTCAAGCTTGTTGTGCTATAAAATGGCCATTTTTGGAATTACTTTTCTTTGCCAGGCCAGGTATTAATTGAATGCTCCACGAAACAAAGTAAAAAATACAATTGTTGAGAAATAAAATTCTGCGATAGATATATATGTTAAGAAAGTCTTGGTTAGATGATCTTTCAGGACAACCAGGCATTTGCTTCAAGTGATAGATTTTCTCAATAACCAGAGAATAAATTGACAGTTAATAAGGGTAATAAAAATTTTTTTAGTTAGTTTCTTTAGATATTCTTCGAAGAACATATTTTATCTAGTCCTCTTTTGATCGTGATTTTTTGAGCGACAAAATTAGTTCAGAGAAAAATAATAGTTGGATTTATTTATTTTGCGTTTCTAATAAGTTGTTTTTTATGTTACTGTGTTATGAATAATTTACAAATTTTTAACTTTCGATATTTCGAATAGTAATATACACGATTTATTTCATGTTAAATAATTATCACATAATTTTTCAAGTGATTGATGTTGAAGACCGAAAATGTCTTTCATTTATAGAAAGAATAATTTCAAATTTAAAAAACTCCAATGAAAAAATTATTAGA
Organism: Girardia tigrina; assembly: GCA_001938485.1. Taxonomy (NCBI): domain Eukaryota; kingdom Metazoa; phylum Platyhelminthes; order Tricladida; family Dugesiidae; genus Girardia; species Girardia tigrina. The sequence goes on from MQRK01131246.1 coordinate 2,467, forward strand.
CTTTCTAACAACTGATAATGAATTTATTTCTTTCACACATTCGCGGACACACGAAATGTGAGGTAGGCTCAAAAAAACACACCAATTTTATTACGTGTTTCGATTCGAATGCTACACTTAATTGTACTTTGTAAATAAAAAAATTTTCTAAGTTTTACAAAAATGCCGGCTTTAATCCGTTTTGTCCGCAAACGTATTGTTGATATAAGAGCGGGCGCAGCATGGATGCGACGTGCTGGGGATGGGGAATCATAGATCTCGGGACAGAGGGGAAGGAAACGCAACTCAATCTCACCAGTATCCAACTCTGACCTGCGACGGTCGTCTTCATCGCTGCTCATTTCGCTCGTTCCACTCATTCCATCATCATCATCCGTATTATCAAGTTCGGAAGAGTCAAGATAAAATCCATCTTTTCCATGAGTCGAATATGCATGGAACACTCCGACAGTATAAATTGAGCTAACTCGAATTGCAATAATTGATCCAATCTTCAAATGATTTTTTCATATATGAAATATCCTCTAATCTGTAATATTCAGAAATCGGCCTTTTTTACAAAGATGCTCCACATCGATTTGATCGTGAAGATTCTGAGTAACACAAACATCCCTCAATGCAATAATATCATCCGCGGTTGGACCACACGAATCACCATCACTTTCAATCTCACTGACACTCATAAATTTCAGCTCCTCTGACTCAATTTTCGCAACGTTTTCCAGATCCAATTCATACAGTAAGGTATTGACCGAAAGATTATCGGTTTCGACACTGTCTCCACAACGAGTAATGAAAATTTCCACTGGGATTGGCTGATCAACAACTATCCCATCATCCAATAGAGAAAACGTTTTGCACTTATCCGTCAAACACACTGAAACCAACACGGCATATTCACATTCCTCCAATACCTGTTCAAATTACGCAACTCTCTCGAAATGTTTGCTACTTTCCAGTAAAAACGAATGCAACCTGTCCCTCGACACCAACAAATCATTCAACACCACTGGTCCGAATTTACATCTACACTCACTTTGAGTCTAAAATAAATTCAACAATTTCATCGTTTTCGTTCTCAAACGCAGACATTTCCTATCATTTACAAACAACATCAAAAATTCGAATCTCCACAATTTGTTTTATTATCAAAATAATTCATTAAAACAAGAAAAACATCAATTAATCACGTACACATTAAAAATAAAATCATTTTAAACCACGTCTACGAAGTGGTATTTTATTTTCACAATTATTTTTAAAACGTTATTTGACGTTACAAATTTCATCAAAAAAAATTATTATTATTATTTTTTATTATTATTATTTTTATTTATTATTATTTTATTATTATTTATTATTATTTTTTCTTTTCTTTTTTTATTATTAAACTTTTGTCCCATGGCATCTTTTTTTTCTTTTTTACAGGAAAATAATCACAATTTATTTGGTTAAAAAAATGAAAGAATGCTAACGTTCAGAAAAAATACAATTTTTGATATATACAATTTTAAAGTTTCTTTTTAAAGATAAGTCAAAATTTATTAAGTGAAGCAAAGTCTAATCACAACTTTTATAGTGAAACATTTAGGCGGGGTCTGACAATTTTATTTCTGGAAATAGTTGTCTCAATATTGAATACCAGAAGACACCTTAATTGCAGATCCTAATTTCATTCCTAGGACTTTCATTAAATCCATCGACTTAAGACACATAAATGCAGCTCCATCTACTACTTGATTAATAAATGTTCTCTTATACTGATCTGTTCCTATGACTGACGATATAAATTGAGATACTTCATGACTATTCCAATTGAAAATGGATTTCTTATTATTCATTTCTTTTATTTGATCTGAGATATATGAACTGCGTTGTTTTTTATTTGGAAATTTTTTCATTTTTCCTTTCATTTTTAAGTTTTTATTAATCTGTACTTCGTGGATTATTTGAATATTTTCTTCTTCTTTCATTTTCAATGGCGGTATTATTTGTCCAACTATATTCCACTCCATTATACGACGATAGTCATCACTGGGATGGCAAAGTATTCGATTTGTATATGGTTTTAATATTGAAGAAGAAACGATTTGGAATAAGGTTCTTTGGTGGATGACATTCGAAGAAATACTTTTATTCTTCCCTAAATAAATCAAGATTATCATCTTGATCTTTAATCTCTTGAAGAGATAAAGAAGGCGGAAAATGAGTTTTTTACGATGAAAATCACTGGGTGAATTCTCAAAATTATGCAAATCTTCGGTTCATATTAACTGATTGAATAGCGACATAAATTTTATTTGTGATCATGTCTGTTAGATAAGTAACAATTTTAATATCTAATTTCAAAGAAGGTTTCCCTTCAGAAATAATATTACTGCTACTGCAAATAATTTATTCCAAGCATTTGGATCAGTTGCTTGTTGCTTTATTGCCACATTCAACTCGTTGATGACCATTGTATTCTTCAGCCTCGTCTTCACCGAAATCATTGAACATACCGCGAATAATCTTGACATTTTCAATACTTTTGATGCGCTCCACACATGCCCGGTTTGTACTGGTGAGATCGGCTGTATCACCCCCTCCCCCAATGCGAATCAAACACGTATTAACCTTAAACAATTCATAATTACAACGTTCAAAAAATCAATTTCCCAATCGATCTCAAAAATAATATATATAGGTAGGACTATAATAAGGTAGGACAAAGCAATTGAAATTGGAATTGTTAAAAGATTGGTATTTGTTTAAAGAATGATAGAATTTTAACTTTTATAATTCTGAAATTCAGCTTTATATGGGTTTTTATATTAGGATTTTGAAATAAATTGTATATTTCTTGAGTAAATTTAAAAGAAAAAAATGTCGCATAGTTAAAAAACTTAGAATCCCATAATTCTTTAAACCACTTCTTCTCAATTCAAATTTTCAGTCACAATTCACATAGAGTGTTTATTAAATCGTGTGTTAATTATATATGTTCCAGATTGATGTTTTTAATAAAAAAATCTTTTTTTAGAAAAATATAAAAAAACAAAAATTAAATTAAGATTAGAAAATAATATTTTTCATTTTATAAAAGTTAAATTTTTTTCAGGAATTTTTGATTATTTTTTATTGAACAGTTGTTTTATTGCATAGTTGCTAAGCAACTTGTGTATTTTGTTAAAAATAAAGACTTCTCTCTGATTAAACCGTTTTTTTATTTGAATTCAAATTTATTTAAAGTGGATAGTCGCTCAATTATCGTATTTTGAAATTAAAATTTCGGATATAAAAAATGATTTTGAAAAAATTGAAAATTATTTTAATCGATCTGTAAGTATAAAAAAGTTATCGATATACAAATCGGCATTGTAAAGATTCAAAGTTTTAGAAATAAATTGACATTGACTAATATATCGGAGTCTTGAAATTGCTTTCATCGCGATTTAAGTAATAGATCAGGTATCAGGTCACATAAACAAGAAACGATTAGTAAATATCTTTTTGATTGGGATTAATTTAACAGGCAAAAATTTTCAATTTAAATTAATGCACATGAAACCGATAACTTCATCAATACATCTAAAATAAAAGTTCCTGATCCAAAAATCGATTCAAATTACCTAGGGAAGCGCACCCTTATGATCCAGGGAGCGCCTGAACCCCTCCTTTTGACTTAAACTCAAACGATGTACTTTTTTGCGTTAAAATCTCTTTTGCATTGATCTATTTATTTTATGGGGTTAGTTTTACTTTGTATGAAATTAATGTATTATTTTTATCTAAAATCGTTAAATGAAATTCTCCAAATATATTTATTTTTTCCTTTACTGGATATTACTGGCAAATAATAATTTTAGTACGTGACACTCATGATACCTCATTGGAACGGGACATCGCATATCTAAGAAATTTACAAATAAATGTCTTTTGTTTCTTTTATCATTAAAAATACCAAACATAATCAACTGAAAAAAAGTAAAAAAGATAAACATAATTAATATTCTACCTATTCACTATTATTAAATAAATAATAACCAACAATTTGTTTTCTTTGTAGTAATGTTTTTAATCTTTCTTTTTAAATTTTCTAAACCCTAGAACAACAATAATGAATGGAAACTGAAGTAAAAAAATAAGAAAATGAAACGATAACAAGTTTGAATTAGACAAAAATAACAATTAAAATTAATAGCAAAAGAAATTTTTATTTTGTTTGAAAAAGAAATTTATTATTGCACAAATAAAAATATTTCATTAAATTTATATTTTGTTATTAATCAATTGAATGTTTTTTCATTAAGTAAATAAATAGTTAATTTTGGAGAATTTTTTTAATATAAAATTTATTAATATAAAATTTTTTTTCAATATAAAAAACAAGACCATAATGTAGTTTTTTTATTACAACCGTTTTAATCATATTCAGATCCTACAAATGATCTGAAAACCGATAAAGAATAATTTTATCTACTCTCATTTAAAAGTAAGGACTGAATGCGAAAAATATTACTAACTTTAAATCTCTATAACTCCAACATAAATTCACAAATTACAAAAAACTAATCAAGTCTTTTTTTGTTTGAATAAATCAAAAAAAATTCATTCATTTAATATTCATTTTTAAATTTCATTTTTCATGAATATATCGTCAGAAACAGGAAGTCGCGAATCGTTTATTTCGAGAAAAACAACAATCAAGTCAGGAAACAATTGACAGAAAGGCAAAGGTTTGATATAAAACAGTTTCTAACGTTATTAAAAACTTCAATGAGAACTTTAACGTTTTTAGAAAAGTTTTTCGGGAAGAAGAAAAGGTTTTTCGAGTTCACAAAATGTGAAGAAAGTAAAGGATCTGTGAGAGAGAAATCCTCGTCTATCAAATCGAAAACTGGCGGTAAAGGCAAATGGTAGCGAGAAAACAGTTCAGAAAAGTAAACAGTATGTGGGTTTAAAAACGTATAAAGTTCAAACAGTACCAGACCGGAAAGCTAACAAGAACATAAAGGCGCAGCAGTGAGCCATAATGTTGAAATCTGGTTTTCTTGCGAAGAAAAAATGTTGCATTATGTATGATGAGACTTATGTGCTCAGCGAGTTTTCCCAGCTACCCAGGCTAGAATTTTACTTTGCAACTAAGAGAGGATGAGTTGAAGTAAAATTTAGAAGCAAGAAAAAATCTAATTTTTCCAAAAAATGTCTCCTAACCGTGGAGTCTCTGGTATTTAAATCATCTTCATATTCATCTTTATATGGTACAATATCCACGTTTTCTTCATTGTACACATCTTTGATGCACACTACATTCAAATTCTTAATATGATTACAGTTTCTGAAACTATTTCCACTTTTCCCACAGATTAAACAACGATTATTTAAAGGACAATATTTCCTTAAATGTCCATGTCTTCCACAGCAATAAAAATCCCCTCTGGTTAAATGCTTCTCTTCTGGAGACGGAAGTCTCTATATTTTTCAATATAACTTCCTTGCTTCGTACGAAGCCGAATGCACCAGGTGATTATATTGTTGTTTATCTTCTGTTATTCTACTGAATCCTCTCTCATTACTTTTATTAAATCCTTTCGATTGTATTCTATTCTTTTAACAATTTTCGAGCACCACAAGGTGGTCCTGTCTTGAGGGGAGTTTCTGATTGGTTCTTTACATTTTAAATGGAAATTCTATTTATTTTTAAAATATATTAAAAATATATTAAAACATATTAAAAAATTGTCATAACAATAAAAGTTTTGAAAACCATATTGGCGTTCATAATGACATCTATTAAAAATATAAAGATAAATTAGATTAAAAAGGTCCCAAAGATTTGAAACCATTATTTAAATTTAGTAAAGTGATTTTTTTTAATTTTTCAGACAATGGTAAAACAAATTCGATGAAGTATTAATAAATTTAAAATTTATTTTTTTATTAATTATACATATTAATTAATTAATTTAAACCTTCTTGAATCAAATTTTTAAATTTTAAATCAAATAATTTTCTGAAAAAAAATCTCTCAACAAATGTTTTGCAACAAAAGGCAAAAATTTTCTTCAAAAATTTACGGAGTTAATGAATCGTTAATTTATTAAAATTTTTAAATAAAATAATTAATTAAAATAAATTTATTTTAATTCCAATATTAACAATAAATAAATTATTTTCAATTTTAGAATCTATTATCAATTATTTTCCCATCGAAAGCCATATTAAACTATTTTAAATCTAAAATATACACAAATTCTTAAGTTTCAATTGATATTATCTCCCAAGCATTTCTTTTTACATCATTTTGAGATAAGATTCCTTTTAAATATTTATAAAAAATATTGATCAAATTATATAAAAGTTTTATAAAATAATTTCTCAAGAATTTATTCATTTGGAAAACATTGAAAATATTACACATAACTTTTAAAAAAAACCAAAGAAAAAATTAATATTTTTTAATAGATTTTTAATACAAAAAATACTAATTAAATAAACTTAACAAAACTTTATTTTTCATAATTTAAGTTTTCTACAACATTTCGTTACAAATCTTTATAAGTTAGATTAATTTTTATAATGTTAATTATTTATTTTAATCCATTGAATAAAGGGTATCTCCGCACTTACTAGCTTTATTATGTATTCTCGAAATAAATTTCCGCACTTTAACATCCCCCTTTAGAATGGCGATGGGGTCGTAGACGACGATATCTCGTGAGATTTGTCGACTGCAGGGAATCTATGATCACTATTGGAGAAACGAAGGATGTTCCTGTCAGTCAAAATATTTCTAATTTTTTTTAAAAATTAATTAAAATTTAATTTCTAGTTTGCTTAATACTTAGATAGATGTGGTAAAATAAAATTGCTTACCTATACTCGAATGCAGGGATTATTTTTCTTGGTTTGGCACGGACAAAAAATATCTAATCACTTATGTATGCAATGCTTTTTATTCTTAAATACTGTAAAGATTGGTTTTATAAACAGTCTGCTTTGAAGGATCACAAAAAATGATTGGGTGACAAATGTGTTGAACATTGAAAATCATTTTTCAATATTTTTTTCTCCAAATAATTTTTTAAAATAGGATTTTTACTGCAATGTGTCCTATAGTATCGTCTTTATGAACGCTTTCGTAATTATGCGGTTCTACTAAGAAGATACTTGCTGACCTACGGTATAAGAATACGATTTTAAAAATGTTTTTTAATCATTGATATTTTCCGCGATCTAAGTGATCAATTTGTGTATCGAGCTATTCGATAGCGATCCTAACAGCAAACTAATCGGCATCAATTATGCTAAATAAATGCTCTTAAAATTGAATTCAAAACCCACATGTTTTTTTCGAAAACTCTTATTTTTATCACAAATCCACATAACAAGAAAGTATACCTCCATCTTTTCCTTTTTTAAATAAGTCTTGTTAACACCTTTTCATTTATTAAAAGAACAACTAATAAGGTAATTTTTTTAATATTTTTTTTACATAATTTTATGGCTTCATATTTACAGGTTAGTAAATAAATAACAAATTGATCAGTAAATAAACTTAATCGAGTAGTAAAACAAAATATATAGTATCAATCAAAAAACGATTAAGAGTAGTAGAGAATTTATTTTGTAATTGCACAATCAATGTTTTCTTTGCTTTTGCGGGCCTACAACGTTTTTTTCGCCAAGAATAACTTCTTTAGGTTTTGCCGGTGGTTTGCATTGCTTAAGATGAATTCCCACACTAACAACGTGCTTGCAGATATAATCCTTCAGAAAATTTTGGCAATTATATGTTGCATTCATCCAATTGGTAACTTCTTCCTTTCACCAAATGCTAAAAGATAATTTGAATTGTGCGAAAGTTGTAAAGCATTGCTTTTTATATTTCACTAAATTATTTTCATTTACTTTATCGGTGACATCAGCCGGTATGTAGTACACTTGTCTTGGGCCTTCATTTTCACCAATGATATCTTTTGAAGATTTGGCCCATTGACAAGACATAGTCCATAGTTTCAAAGAGATAGTTGATTCTGAGGCGAATAGTTTGGCATTAATCTTAGGTGGATCGGGTTCATTAGACCAATTTGAGACAATAGTTCATGCTAAGCTCAATAATCTTGACAATGAATAGCGTTCTCTAAATGTTCAATAATCTTCGATTGTTTTATTCGTAGCTTCTAATGCATTTTTTGTGTTGAGGATAAAAAATGCAACTCCTTCGTACTAACCACAATTAGTTTTTATCAGCTATTCATTTTCAAAGTATTTCAAAATATCGTTGAGTTGAAAACTTGTTTGACTTTTTGATTTCCATTTCTCTCAAACAATCTGATCGTCTTTTCAAAAAGCTCGATTGAATTGCACAATTGTAACAACAGAATATCACTAATGATTTCTTCTTTAAAACTTTTATCGTTGATCATTGAAACCTTCGAATCAATTCTTCATTTCATATGTGACTAACAAATGACTAGTTGATTTTCGTTTGTAAAATTTTCTTGATCGCCATTGCTGCTGCTACATCTCAGACCAGTAAGATCGGTTCAAAAGGAGCCTTGTTAGCTTTCCGTAAACCAATTTGCAAGCTTTGGAAAATGAACTCAAAATCTTGATTTTTTCATTTGTATATACGGCTAGCCCAAATAGATGAAAAGCTTTTTATATCTTTGGTTCAAATCAGCGGCGTAGCCAGGATTGCAGAGGGGGGGTGGAAAATAATTCCTGAAAGATCTAGCAATCTTAAATATAATTGGGGTGGCTAATTATCTTTTAATTTTTTCAGGGGTGGGGGTGTCTCCCGATTTTAACCCTCTAAACTTAAACGATCCTTAAGCTCCTTAAACGTTCCTCGGTCCTCCTTTTTTTCCCCGATTAAAATCCAATCAAGGGTTTCTATATTAATCTTTGTTTCCAGCCTCGCCAGTAGGGCCGAAAACGTGGATTAAAATGGGAACGCCCAATTGGATTTTAGTTGGGGGAGAAACGAGAGGTCCTGTTCCTCTAAGTTTTGTTTTTCGTAATAATTTTTTTAAACAATTTTTAGGGCATTTTATCAGTGGGGGGTGGAAATGCACCCAATCACCCCCCCTGGCTATGCGCCTGGTTCAAATAATCAATATTGGAAACCCATACCAGATCGATGTGTATGTTGCATCCGGGTTAATATGTTTTGCTTGCGAAAGGATGTTCAAAAGACTTTTGGTTGACACAAAAATCTAAAAACATCTTGATCATATTCATCGTTTTCAAATAATGAATAAAATGTCGAGTATGATAAAATAAAAAATAATAATATTGTTATGATCAAATATAATACAAATTAACCATTGAGAAATTAGAATTATTAAGTCACTTAAGAAAAGAATGTTTTTATAGACCATTATTAATTCTATTAAATCTACTTAATGTTTCGTTCTCAACAAATATCTTTAGGTGGTTTTTCCATTGAAAGTTTCACAGGATGCGTCATACGTATTCAAAAATTAAAGTTATACATAAATAGATGATATTGAAATGAGATTGCATTTAGCACCAACAATTCTCTCTTTTTTCATATATTATAAAGAGAAATACATGAATTTGTTCACAGGAAAAAGGCTAAACCTTTTATATAATGTCTGACTTTCCTTATGGTACTTTTCTTTGAACATTGCTGTAGTTGTTTCGTTCAAAAAAGCATAAATGAAAATACAATTTAAAATATTTCCTCCATCTAACCTTGTTACACTCAAACATTCTAAATGTTTAAGTACCCAAACTTCTCAAAATGTTACAGAATCAAACTGAATTCCGGTTTTATTCTATTTCTAATGAGATTGGACTGGATTGCCATCCAAACCAGTTCGAAAATAAGTGACCGAAGAATGTTTAAATTTGTGTGAAATAATCATTTGTAAATTTGATTTTTTATTGTTCATTTTCAGAAGTATGAATTACTTAGTTAATTATTTAGGAAAAATTGTATTTATGAAATAAAAAGTAAAAAAGTAAATAAAAAATTTTAAAATTTAAAAAATTTTAATGTTATATATAATTATAATAATCGTTCTTTTATAACATATTTAACATTTTTATATTGATTAAAATTAAAATATCTAAAAAGAACTTAATGTCTTACAATATCAAAGGAATTCAGAGACGAGTGCCATAAAATGATTAATTAGTTCGGTTTTCGGTTCCAACAACTCAATGTTGAAGTGATGAGGATAAAAGTTGGAATGGAAGGAAGAATCCATAAGAAAAATATTCTTTTTCCCCGACTGATTATCAATCCATTGGGAAATGATTTGACTCAAAGAACGTTGTTGGTATTCGGGCATCTAAATGTTGATTTTTCCAGAGAAGGACAATCTGATAACAAGATGTCGAGTATGGCTTGGATTTCTGATGTCGTAGCATTCCAGAAACTAAAACTTAATTTCCTATTCACTTTAAAATTTCTCTTCAAATTTCATAATTAATCAGGAATTGAAGGCTCCAAAGATCTGTTATTAGAATGGGAACTTAATTAGAACTAAATTCTTGAATGCTAAATTTTTGTCAGACAGGAGACATGGCATTCTGAGCTCCGTAACCCAGAAACGGAAAAATATAGAATTACACTGAGGTTGAGATACAAATTGCCAAAGCCAGAATGCAGTTACTGTGCACTAAGTTTATTATGTCAACATATTAAATTAGTTTTTATTTAAAACGTTTTTCGAAAATAAAAAAACTATGAATTTTGCAAACCATTACAACATTTATCATACACCATTGTTTATCATTGCATTAATAAAAAAGCTTCAAATGTTTTAAAAGTATCTTATATTCTTTCAAATTAAGGTAATTCAAAAGTATAGTAAAGCTGAATTCATTTGATATGTAATAACGTTTTGAAAAATGAACGAATATGCATCGGCGTAAAATTTCGAGATAATCCAATATTGAAAGAGTTGTGATTATTATTTGTTTAAATATTCTAAAAAGATTGTAAATAATTAATAAATTCTACTTGTTGTTATTATGAATCCTGAAGTGAAACCTGGAGATTTAATTGAAAGGTTGGATATTTTTGTTACAAATATTCCCCCAGGG
>MQRK01131250.1:0-14270 GCA_001938485.1 Girardia tigrina
GATAAATTCAAAATTTCACAATTGATCAAAGTGCAAATTATTTTGATTTGTCCAATGTGTAATTAGAATTTTCTTATATTTATTTTATTTTCATATACAAGAGTTTAAAGTTTAAAGTGAGGCAGAAAGCCCATAGGTATTAGGCATAGGTAGAGCTTGAACAAAGCACAATATGACAATTATGCTGATGTTTTTGGATAGAAACCCTTATATGAATATTCAGATTCCCTATAAAAATTTTCAAAAAAGTGAGCAGAAATCGATTTTTTGAATATGTTTACCATATGTGTACACTAGGCTGCAATATGAATGGAATATAAATACTTGGCAGCAATGTAAATGTAATATGTATTGATAAGTATACATGCAACAGAGCACATGTGCTAATTTGCAAAAATCAATAAATTCATAATATAATAAACATTTATTTCATTGAAATATAATTTTGACACAACGCTAAATACCTTTTATAAGCACAATGTGAACCATGTTCACTATGTAGACAAGCAATGTTTTTTTATCGCTTTTAATTTGTAACATTTATATATGTATATATATTGTCAACAGACATTATACACAACTCTTTAATCATGAACTCATCATTTTTATCCAAAAATCCTTCAAAATAGATAAAGAAGCCAGAAAATTTTCAACATTAACAATTTATTAACGTTACAACTTTGTTTATAGCAATTGATGTTTAAGCCAGTCTATACAATAATTTCCACCACTTCACCATTAACAACTTTGAGTTTTATGGAAACCGTTGTGTTCAAAACATCTTGTTCTAAAAGTTGTAACTATGTATTTATCTTTTACACTTGATACAGAATGATATTACTCTGTGATGCACTGTACATGTCAATAGTAACATATACTGGACGACGACCATTCAAACCTTGATGTGAAGTATTATTATACCCTTTGAAAAATTTACATAGGATCGTATAACATACTTTTTTACCAATATGTGTTACATATTTTGTAATCTTTCCTCTCAATGTGCGATTGAATCGTTCAACAATACATGCCTTGCATGATAAAAACACTGAATAATGTTTGATTTGATACTAGTCGAATAATGTTTTCACTGTACTATTGTATAATTCATTACCTAAATTAGTTTGTACAAATCTAGGCTGAACATTCTTCAGCATTGTTGGAATTACAACAATCATTTCTTTTCTAGTTTTTTTCTTTATATGAGCATATTTCTTTATGAGCATATCTACTGAATGCAGCAATGCAGGTCAAAATATATCTGTATCCATTATTGATTTTCGCATAGGGAATCATCTCCATTATATTTATCTGCCAGAGCCAATTCACTGAATTGATAAGTACCTCCTCGTCGGGAATCTCTTCAACAATAATGTTGAGGTTGTATGCAAACTACTGTTTCAATCACTTGTCTGCCTCCATCTTCCAGATGTTTGATGCCTTTGCCATTTTTCACTCGTTTCCAAAACCAGCTGAGTCTCCGGGGTTGAACCATAACTTTTCCATCATATTGAGCGTTTTTCAATTATCGTTTATACATTCATTTTAGAACTAGCATACTTTTCAGTGGCATCTAATGCCTTTTTCGTACCGTATGATTTAGCTCCACTCGCAACTGCTAGTCCCGAACTCTTATTTTTCCCAACAGTGGTCAATCTGGATAGCCCCATCAAGTGGATTTTGTAGGTTCAGTGTGTTTGCCGAACGATGCCGGAAGCCAACGAAATCGACCGAAAACCATACAAGTTGTTAAATCAATATCGATTTTAAATAATGCCGATTTGGATGATTCCTACGTAGAATTTCGTGAAATATTTAATAAAAACTACTAATAACATATAAAAATTTCTAATAAATGACGATTTCTTTCACTTATTAAGTAATTTTTTTCTAAAAATCAATTTAGTATAAATTTGCAAATTTTCGTTATTTATAATAATATTAACATTTAATTTATATAGGTTTAGGATCAGAGTTATGGTTAGGTTAAGGGTTAGAATTAGAGTTTAGGTTAGTGTCAAGGTTACGTTTAGGATTATGGATAAAGCTTAGGCTAGGGTTTAAGTTAATTTTTTAATAATTAAAACTCAATCATTATCTTCTTACAATACTAATAAGTTAATATTTTTGAAAACATTTAAATGTTTACAACAATAAAATTTGATGGCAAAGAAAATAGATAAAGAGTTACTCGAAAAACATGGGAAAAGACTTAATACAGAAAGACAGCTTCGATATAAACAAGAGAAGAGCAAAGAAATTTCATTGAATAAATGAAACTCCAAAGTGCTTAGTTTTAATATTAATTTTAATTATGTTCATTGAAAGTTTTGTGAAATTAATTTTTTTCTGTTGTTTTTTTATGGGTGGTCGTGGCGGATAAAAACTTATAAAATATATAGTTATCATTTATTCTAGAATATTAAGATTTAAAAAATATTTTCAAATTTTAAAAATTTATGAATAAAAGAAAACCTTTCATATATGAAAATTTTGCTTTCCCGTCTCCCATGACTGGTCATTTTCTATTTTTTAATAAAACACTGCAACCCATTAATAAACATTCAAAATGGACAAAATAAAGCCGTTTCAAATCCTTAAATCTTTAATTAAATTTAAAAAAAACATTTTGCCATTATTGTCTAATAATTTCTTAAATTAAATAATTATTTAATTACATTGTTTCCTTTTAATAATTTAAGTTTATTTGATATAAATTTTTAAAAAAAGTAACATTAATAAAAGAAAAGAACAAGAGAAGTAACATAAAAAATATAATTATTTTTGATGGAAGAAGAAATTACGAAATATTTACAGTGAATAATTTCTTAAAAAAATTTCTAACAAAATTATTTTTCAAAAATATTTATAAATATATATTTACATATATATTTATTTATTCATATATTTTGAAAAAAAAATATTTGCATAAAGGTAATTTCAAAAGATTAAATAAATCATTTTTTAAATAATAATGAATATTTTTGTTCACATTTATTAAAATATCTCCTAATTTGTTATAATTGTTCCATAAAATATATTGTAAGGCGGTAAATTTCTGAACATTCTATTTGAAAAGAGAAATAAAACTGGAAGGAAAAATATTTTGGTAAAATTAATTAGATTTAGAATTTCAGTTCATCTAGAGAACAAAATCTTTTATTTTTGTTTCGATGAAATGTATACACTTTTGTATTTCGCGGTTTCAATTTCTTATAAATATACAATTGATTAATACAAGAATTGGCCAATACAAGAATAATTATTATCTGTTATCAATGTTTTCACTGATAATGAAATAGGTTTTTTAAGTTATCTCAAATAATTTTATTAAAATTTATTTAATTGTAAGACTAAAATGTATTTCAACGACTTCTTCTTGTCTGACAACCCTAGATTATCTCTCTTTTAAAATTTTCTTTCAGCAACCGCAAGGACATCCCTGCTTCTAAATGAATATAATGCACTTGAAAATAAAAAGACAAAAAAATATTTCGTCATTACACAAATTAAATTTTAATGTCGCAATATATTACGGTGGAATTTTTGCCATTTTCAGACATTTTTAACAACAATTTTGCTGTCTTAAATGGTTCTAGGTCGATTCGACTAACGGTTGATTCGATTAACGGTCGATTCGACTAATGGTCGATTTGACTAATTATGATTTTAAAACAATAATTGTTGATTGAAACATTAAATACATAATAAATAAATTCTTAAATTTATATGTATATAAACTACTTTTGAAAAACAATTGCATTTGAACAAATGCCGCAAATTTTCCAAAGTTTCTATTTCTCGATTGCTCACAATTTAATTACTTCTCTTGTATTACAGAAAGAATAATATTTTAATTGTTTAAAAATTTTAAATTTATTAAATATTATTTATTATTTAAATTATTTTAGTATTATTTAAAATTATTTTTTATTTATTAACCCTTAGAGGTTCCGAAAAAAAGTTACGTTTGGGACCCTTGGGGTCACATGCTGACCCAACCGTATTTTTCCACGATTTTATAACAGACTAGGACAATTATATTTGAATTACACCTATGCACTACTTTCCATTAATTGTAAGTAAAAGGAAAACTGGAATAATTAGACTCTATTGACAACACAATGTGTACCATATGCAATTCATCTAATATAGCTATAATCAAAGTACCGTTCATATGAATATACATTACATGTAAAAGACAGACTGAAATAAATAAGCGTTGTTCAAATGCAACAGTTTTTGCAAAAATGTGTTGACGGCAAATAAAATCCTTGCATTGTGCACATCGAATAGTTGCCTTTGTGTCTGACGCACGAGAACAAAATTTGCATCAGCCACTTTTTCTTTCGTCTATTGGAGCGTTAGTAGCAATAGGAAAATTCGATTGATTTAACATTTCCATCAGAATGTTTGAGAATTAATTCCATTCCCAGCTCCCGCAAAAATAAACGCCTTTGCCGTTGTTCCACATTGGATGGAGTTGGAGAAAGAGAACATAACCATTGATTCCTAAAGATCATGTAGCAAGAAGATAAATGAAAATATATATCTGACACTAACTTTAAGAAATATATTTTCTTTATACCTGCTAAGTCCAATATGTTGCCAAACACACACTTTGGCCACCGTCTTTTTTTGTTCTCCTTACTATGTAAGTAGAAGCGAGTTGGTCCATGGTGTCCACAGCACCCTTTGTATCGTTGTAGTAGAGGACTATATCAGGTTTGTTTGTAGTGTCGTCGACTTTTCCTTGTCCAACATACTGGGTACTGAGCCGTAAGACAAGCTAATGCAGATTATGATTTACAATTCCATTTACAGAATGATTGGATTACAAATAAAGCAATTTAATGTTTACCTTATTCTTTTTGGCATAAAGGATACAAATGTTGCTTCTGGTTTGTAGAAAAAATGACTCGAGCCAATAACTCTTTCTTTGACTTCCAAAGCAGCTGGATGGATCTCTCGCTTGTGCTTTCCAATAGTGCCCACAAAGCTGATGCCTTTTCTTTTCAAGTCCCTCGCTAGAGTTAGGCTTGTGTAGAAATTATCTGTTGTGAGATTTCTTCTTGAATTTTTCAGAGGTCCTATGAGGTCTACATCAACCTTTTGCGCAAGATTTGTTGCTACTTCATTTCCTTCCTTACCCAAATAAGGTTTCATTCCAAACACAAAGCTTGTATCATTGCAACACATTGCAAAAAAATTTAAGCCATATTTCGAGAGCTTCATTGGCATATTTTGTTTGAAAATACATCACCATCTAAAAGAAATCAATTGCTCATCAATTGCTACAGAATAAGAGGGCTTATAATATTTTGGCAGCTGTTTGACAAATAGGTCAAAAATATCTCTTATGGGTGCAAATTTGTCATTTCGGCGACGAAAACTCCTGGTATCCTTATCATCAAATCGCAACATTACATTGAGGTGCTTGAATCTTTTCAACGACATAGTCTTACGAAAAATAGGGAGGCCCATTTCTGTTCTCCAAAGGCTCAGAAGTGACTCATAATTGGAGCGAAATACTCCAGCCAAAATGGATAGACCAATAAACGTTTGTATTTCATCATAGGTTGTCAAATTCCAATTATTTCTCGTTTTCAGTCCCTCTGAATTCGTATGTTTGACAATGGCTTCAATCATTTCATTTGTTACAAACAGACCGAATGCGTCTGATATGCCAGTAATCTTTCTTTTGGCTTCAGCAGTTGGCCCATATTTGACATGCATAATGTTATGAGTCATTGTCTGTAGAACATTTGACGGCTCTCTACTCCACACATCTCCATTTTTGCTTACTAGCGTTTGTTCAGGTTGGGAAGTTTCATCAATGCTATCTCCACTTTTGGTAGCATCACTTTAACTTTCAGCTCCATTTACAACTTCATGAATCTCATTTTCTGGAAGATCCGTCTTCTTCACTTTCGCTACTCTCATCCTCGATGGAATCTTCATCGTCATCTTTATACAGCTCTTCACCATAAAGCTTATGGGTGGCAGTGATCGCAGCTTGCCTTTTAATCCGATTCATTGACTGAAATAAATAAAATACAATGTAAGTAAATGAAAAGTTACAAATTCCGAATAAGGTAAGATAGCCGTATTTTGAATAGGGCTCAAATTTTGAACGATTAAAATACCAGAGTCGTGAAAATGAGTAATTCTTGGTGACTTGATTACCTAATCCTGATTGAAGAAAAGAAATTTAAAAAATAAAAATTATAACAACACCCCCTTTGGAACAGTTTTTCGGCCTGAACCTTTAAAATAAAATTGTTTTTAATCTTTTTGAATTTATCATAAAAATATCACATATTTGTGTTTTTTTTCTTTTTTAGTAAGGCTGAGTTCGACTGTATTAAATATTTTTAGATTTTGAATAACAATTATTTGATGTCTTATACCCATTTTTAAAAATTTAAAAATTATGGAAAGAAGATTATCACCTCTAAAAATTTATTTAAAAATTTAATTTTATCTTAAAATAATCAAATTATTTTTTAAAAAAATATTTCTATGAAAAATATTGTTATAAAGAACAGTCATAATAAACGCAATATAAGTTAGTCGAAACGACCTTAGTCGAACTAACCTTAGTCAAATCGACCGTTAGTCGAAGCGACCGGCCACCGCCTTAAATATATATTATATACTTTGTTAAAAATATTTAATTAGTTATTGCGCAAGTCGATTACATAATCACARATTTGATATGACATCCTCACACTGAAGATAATTCAAAACGCCTTAATAAAAATTTTATTACCTTTCATAAAATAAAACAATCAAAATCTTATTAATTTATCTAATTACATAAAAATTAAATTTGCCTTAACATTTTTTTACTTTAGGCTGAGTAGTGAATTATTGTTGAGATAGTGACAGGAAATCACTTTACTTCATATGATACAAAAATGATGAAAAAAATAAATAACACTCACACATACATTAAATCAGACCATTAAAAATTTTCTTCATCATCAATAGTTGTATATGAGTTATTAACAATTTAAATCCTGCAAGACTTTACAAAAACAGCTATATATATTACGTATGATTATAATTTCATTAGACTATATTAAAATACCGTAAATGCCAAAATTAATAATAATTTTTAATATTTTCAAAATCACCAAATTTAAATATTATTTTATTTATAATTATCATAATACATGTTTTGCTGTAAATATCTTAAATTTTTAAATATTGCTTCGTTTATGTTTTCTTCACTATGTCCTTTCTTGGTTTCGAGTTATTAAATCTTTTTTCTTAAGCATTAAACATCAAACTACGTTTTGCGGAACATGTATAACTTTTGCTATATTTTTCTATATCTTTATAAATTAAATTAAAATGGCGAAAATAAAAGAAACTTAAAACATTTTAGAAACAACTTGGACAGTAGGTATCACATAATACGATCAACCTTCCACTAATTAATAAATTAATAGTTGTTGGTTCTGTTATTTTTAGTCTTATAAACCTTATAATCATATATCTTTTATAATATTTAACATATTTTATCATTTAACATTAATAATAGCTTTCTGAAAAATTTATATATTAATAACAATTTTAGTCAATTACAACAAAAGTAATCTTTTTTTCTTAGGATTTTTTGCTTTGATTTCTTTAGAAACTCATGGCAAATGTAACTGATGTGGTCAAGCTAAAAAGTAATTAATTTTTAAAAAAGTCTTCTTCCTTAACATATTAAAGTGTATTACAAAATATAATCTTTATGAAATAAGTTTTTAAAAATATGTCTAAACTTTTTTTTAATTATTATTTTTACTGTCATAATTTGCAAAGGAATCATATATATATATATATATTTATTTATTTATTTATAAGATTAAAAAACAAGTTTTGAGATAACAATGTCATCATCAAGTGAATTCGCACCAAGCAACTAGCAAACTATATGGACACATAAAATGATTAAAACACATTTTACCAATAAATCATTGGATTAAAAATTAAGTAATCCAGTAACACTAAGTAATCTAGTAACATTGAACATGATCTATTTCATTCCTGCCAATCAACCATTAATAACTATCGATATGCGTTTGAGAAAATGATATCTTCACACTTTCATTCCGTACTTTATGAGGTAATGGAGAAATTTATCAATGGAGAAATAAAAATTAAACTTCTCACACTGAATGCAATCATTTCACGTTTAGCTTTAACATCAAACCCAAAACAATCTTAAATCTCATTGATACAATTCGATCAAAATGTCTGATTAAATGACAATCTGATATCAATCGTGAGCGGGATGACAAAAGTTTAATGAATACTTTCATATGAATTTGTTATCGATTTTGTATTTAATAGAATAATTATAAGCAAATTACTATATTTCATCAGGTATTCCTGTTCGAGCCGGACAGACATACTTCCTCTTAGTATCCCTGGGAAACTAGATTGGGTACGATTCCGTCTCTAGGCTAAAATATCTGAAGCTAGCCGATATATGTGCCGACAGAATATTGTAGTACCAGTGGGCTTGCAATCCACTTACAAGGCTATAGCTTACTTAAACTGAGTGTCATGGCTGTGGGGAGTAGTGACCCTCCAGTCGAATGGTCGATTGCATCGCAATGGTTCCTGTTTTTTGAATCTTGATGAGTAGTGTTGCGAAAGCGGTTCACCGGTGGAGCTTAGGCATGTAAATCCCCACATGGTGGGTATGCTTTTTGAAGCCATAAGCGTCCCAGGCCTCCTAAAAAGCCCTGGGCTTAATACTTTTATAGGATGTGAGGATCACTATCTTTCAAAAAGTACATGAAATTTGAATTTATTCAATCATCAAAGAAAATTATTTTTATTTCTCTAATTTTACTCTAAAATATCAGTGCTAATTTAATATTATGACTTAATTTTTATTAAATAAAAATATTGAATAAATATAAAGAAAAAATTAATTAAATGAAAATCAAATAATTAAAAAAATGTTTATCTGAATGACGTGGCCTTGAGTTCATTTGTCTTGAATATTGTGAAAATCTTGTAAAATATGTGCATGAATTCTGAAATTATTGATTTAAAACATTGTTTCGAGTTGCATTTATGAATTGTATTACTTTGGTGATCTTGTTCAAAAAATAAGTTGTGAAATGTTTGTCGATAATTATGGTTTTGGTTTTTTGAATAAGAAGAGATTACAATTTGTCAATTTGAATTAAAAATAAGATTTCACTTAATAAATTTGCATTTTGTGAATCGTACATGTATTTGTTGATTATGAATCTCACACAAAATAATTGGTTCACAGAAATATGCGAATTCAATACATGCCATTGTATCAGTTTGAAAGTTAAACAAGTTATGTGTTCCCTGAAAACGAAATATCAAGATCATTTGATAATTGAAAGGACAAATTTGTTCTGATTTGAAAATTAAGTAAATTTGTGGGGGCATTGTTTCATGGCCAACCATGATAAATGTATTGTGAAATCGTATGTGCAATGCTTAAAAGAAAGGGATTATCATTCGATTTGCAATATTTGAGAGAAATAATTGAAAATCGATGATCTCGAATGTAATCATTGATTTATACGGTGCATTTCATTTGAAAAAGTTAGATAAGTAGAATACTAATGAACTGAAAGAAAAGCAGAAACAAAAGCGCTTGGATGTTTGCTTGATGATGTTTTCCCGCTATAAATGTGATTACTTTTAAAATAGAATCGTCATTTGTAATGAGTAATGGATCCAACATGATAACTGCAAACTTTCAGCAAACTGGGTAGACAAAAATGAAGCACAAAAATTTTTCACAATATTCATAAAAAAAACTAATGGTGAGTGTTGTCCCCCGAAAGTGTAATCTATTATGACTTCATAAAACCTGGTTTTTCTATCACAACAGATTGCAGTCTACTGCAACGCATTGAAAGATATGATGCGAAAATTCAAAGAAAACAGCTGCGTTTAATAAACAGATCGACTCCAATCTTCCTCTATGACAATGAAAAACCCCATTCTGCACTTAAAATCTTGATAAAACTGCAGGAAATTGTGTTGGAACTTCTGCATGATCCTTCTTACTCACCAGGCCAAGCCACAAATTAAATACTATTTCTTTCACAATTCAAACCACTTCTTGACAATAAAAAAAATCAATTCTGAAGACGCCGTAAAAAGGGTGAAAATTTAAAAATTCTCGCCCACTAAATGCTTACTCAACAAGCTGCCGCTCAATTGGCGAACGTGTGTCGATAATATTGGTGCATACTTTGAATGACACAAATATTTGTACTGGTAAATTATCAATAAATGTTTTTTTAGTTAATCGAATTTCCTATTTAACGACCTAATAAATAAAATTTTAATAGTAAAGTGATAAAATTTTATAAATAAACTATAAATATGGTCCCCCTTTTTTCTTTTTTATAAATTAATAATAATTCATCATTTAAATTCACACATTTTTTATCAAAGCAATTTTACAAGTCGAAAATATTTCCATTTTTGTCCAATGAGAATCTTTCGTTTTATTAATATGAAAGAAAATGAGTTATTTTATCAATTATTTCTTGTTTCATGATGTGGGCAATTGTGATTTTCTTCAATATTTATCAAAGTTTGGCTCAAACATTAACCGATGAATTCAGAATCGTTTATCATGGCAACTGTGCCAGTCAGGGGGGTAACTTATTTTGTCGATATAAAGTACAGAACAGTTTCTGTGATCATTTGGAAAACATTTGTGTTTGTTTATCTGATTTTGTGGCCGTTCAAGAAACAAGAGGAAAACTTTGCAAACCAGGTTTGGAATAATCGAGAGTAAAAGGATTTCCAAATATAATTCCCTTTTCAGCTTTGAGTAATTCTCCATGTCTAATTGATTCTCATTGTTCGAATATTGTACGAAAGAGTACTTGTCATCCGGGAGTGGGTCGTTGTATTTGTCCGGCCGATACTTTATTTGTATTTCAAACCAATACTTGTGGTAAATAAGAAAATATTATTTATATTTTATTGTATAAAAAATCCCAAAAAAAAACTTTTAGTTATATAAAAATTAATTAAGTTAATTTTATTTGTGTAAATAATAAATGGTTTCCAAAAATCGAGAGAGGAACAATAATTCTTGTAAGATAATTATTATGAAAGACAAATACAAAGAAATATCAAACATTTGTATTATAAATTATGAAAAAAAATTAATTGTGATATTTCTGTTACTCTTTTACTGTTAATAATTAATTTCCTTTATTCTGTAGAAAAGAAGATTATTAATTTTCAAAAAAATCGAAAGAAATCCAATGTTTTTCTTTTACTTTTGTCACGAAATTCGCTTTTTGGGTTTCTTTTTTTTTCATTTTTATATCCAAATCAACTAACAATTTTTTCAAGTTTCCACAGACCGACTGCTACCCGCTTTGATCGAATAGTTAAATAACATTTTCGTTTAGAACAGTAAATTATTAAAAGATTTACAATTAATTCTTTTTTAATTGAAGTAAAGTCTAAGAGGATTGTTAATTTTTTAAACTTAAATTCGTGTTTCGGCTAAAAAGTAAAAGGGATAAATAATCTTTTAGGTTGAGCAAATTGTCTTTGTCAAAATATTCAAATTATATTTTGAAAGGATCTACGAGGATTCTACAATTAGATGTCATTCATAAAGGATGTAACGCTCCAAATGATTGAAGGGTTTGGGGGAAAACTGTAACTATTTTCGATTGTGGCACAAGAAATATGTAATTTCTGTGAAGTCGTATTAATCTTTTGGGAAAAAGTAAATTTTTAAATACATTTATTAGATGTTCTTGGAACATCCTCGGACTTATTATTAAGAGATACTTCAGGCATCCAAATTTTCATATTATACAAAAAAATGTTTAAATCTAATATTTAAACAAACTAATTTTTTTTGAGAAACAATTTGTTTTATAAATCTTAAACCGATATAAATAAAAATACTTATAATATTAATATTTGATTTTATTTTAATTTTATAAACAAATTTTAAATTACGATAACATTTCAAAATATTTAATCGTTTCGTTTAATTTTATTAATTTTTCAAAATCGTTACACATTTAAAAATTATACATTTTAATTTGTATATTATATTTTAGACCATTTCAAAAATTCTTCATTCTTAACATTTTAATTAGGTCTTATTAATTTTTAAAATTTATTTTTCAGAATTTATATATTTAAATATATCTACATTTTAATTTGTACATATTTAATTTAACCTTATTTCAAAAATTTTCCAAACATTTTTTAATTCCTAACGTTTCCCCTTTTCTTTAAAATTTTTTAACTTTTCGACATTTATTACTATTTGTTTTTTTCTTTATCCTCCAATTTATAACTCCTCTCATGAATTTTTTATATGATGGCATATGGTCCATCATATCTATCATCATATTTATTTCTTATCTCTTTTTTTACCCCCACCTGATCTCCAAAATGGAAATTTCTTTGTGTTTTTCATCTGGATATGTGATTTTTTTCATCTGACGTGTTCATTTTATTGCTATACCATTACAGTGTTGCATTTAATATGAATTCTACTTCATGGAGTATATCTACCCAACTCCTCTCTTTTCTTTCTTTTAAACTTGCTTGAATATACTATCGAATCGTTCGGAATTGTCTTTCCACCATACCATTGGTGTTATGGTGATACGGACTAGAGAACACTAACTGAATACCTTGTTTTATCCATTTCAAAACTTTTCCCACAATCCACATGTATTTCCTTAGAAGCACCAAATTTTAACATCCATTTTGTCAAAAAAAGTTTGCATAATCGTCTGATTATCTTGTCGTTTGATCGCTGTTAAAAGAATATATTTACTGAGATGATCAATCATGGCCATTGTATATTTTTCTTTTCTTATTGTCTCTCTCCATGGGCCACATATATCGATGTATACTTTCTCAAACGGTTCAGATGATGTTATCTTGATTATCTCTTCTTTAGTCTTCGGCGTATCTGTTTTTGCAGATCAGTCAATTCTTGCAAATCAGTCAAAAAGAAGATCACTTTTACAAAAATAGTTCATTGACATTTGTTGGGTTCGAGACCAACGATAGAGTTTATTACACAAAATACTTATTAATATAATAATTAACTATTTTTCAAGCATAATTATGATGAAAGATGTTTTCTTATTTCGAACAAACCATATATCGAAATTGTTAAATATAAATATAAATTTACAAATTTTAATTAAATAATAAATATTTATACATTATTTATTTTGAATTTTAATATTATAAATTTGCGACTTTATTAACGACTTTTATAAAATTAAAATCTTAATATTTTTACTCATTTAACTTATTTTAATCACCATTTAAAAAATCTTCTGTACATAATATTTTACTTTAGTTATTTAGCCATACGTTTAAATATTAAATTAATTTTCAAGTGATATTATTTGATTTTACTCCGTTTTTAAATTTTCGAGTTATTCTTTAATTTAACTTGAATTATGAAAAAAAAACTTTATATTTTTAAAAATTTTAACTTTAAAAATATTTAGAAAATATTTTTATATTAAAAATTCTTCTCACTAAACATTTTTAATAACTTTTTAAAAATTAAGTTTAATTAATTATTTAGAAAATTTGTTTTAATTATAAAAAATCTTTTCTATAAATTACTGATTTTAAATATTTTAGATATTTTTAATTTTAAAATATTCAAAAAATTATGAAATCGCCAAATCCTAACAACATCAATTATGAATGACTTGTTAAAAGGTTTTCATTTTTTGTATAAAATAAAAAAATGAAGACAAATGAAATGTTTGTATATTTTTGAACTTATTGCAATATTAACATTAAATTTAAATATATAAATGGTTATTGTCACTGAAATTCATCATTCACTGATTTAATTATCATTATGACAGCAATAAATAATAAAATTATTGTTGGAGTAGAATCGGTTGTTACATATATAAGTAGCATAATACATTTATTTTTCAACACTTATAATTTACTTCATAATACGAAAATATTTCATAATAAACTTTATTAATCATAATAATCCATCATCCTATTCCTTATTGGTACTGTGTTCTTTCCAGTACTAAAACATTTATCATATTTTTATGTGATTCATAATAACCACTAAGATTGTAACAAAATATGATATATATATATATGTATATATATATATATATATATTTCGAAAATATAATTTGATTAAAGCTTTTTTAATACAACTATTGGACATGTTTCGATTTTTAAAAAAATCATCATCAGCAATTTTCTATTGAATT
>MQRK01131275.1:0-25801 GCA_001938485.1 Girardia tigrina
AATTATCAATTTAGAACGATGTCGAATGACGAGAGTTTCGCTGAGAGTTGTCCAAAAGACAATTCTGATTGTAATGAAAATAAAAGTTTGAAAACCCATGTTGGTGTTCTTAATAAGCAATATTGCAGAACATAAGAAAAAATGTAATTGAGATATTTATATAGATAATTTCAAGATTCTGTGTAACAATTTTGATAGTTATTGAGAGTGTCACGTGAAGCATTTTTAATAAAGTCTCGTTAGCCTAAAAGAAATGTTCAATCATTAGTCTCAACTAGCTAATTCTGATTTTTTTCTTTAGAGTTTTCATGTAATCGATTGTAGAACCGTTATTTTTGCATTTACCAGTCTGATTCAAAAATTATTCACGTATTTTATACAACAATTATATTTACGCAATTTTTTATGACACTCATTATATTATTCTTCGAAATACAGTCCATCATTTTCAATGACTCGAAGCCATCTTTCTGCTAATTACTCAATCCTATTGCAATACCGTGCTGGTGTCTTGGGAGTATAAAAAAATCGGGGATTCCAGTTTTGACCTCTTCCGCTGAATCAAAGCGTCCCCTTGTAAAAAGTGTGATATAGACCAAAACAGATGATAATCAGAAGAGGTAAGGTCCGGGCTATATGCTGGATGGGAAATGACTACGATGCCTTGCAGTTCCTGAATTTTCTGCTTCAGCCTTCGTGATGTATGAGCTGAAGCATTTTCATGCTGTAGGATTGCTCTACCGCGATTCAACAATCCTGAATAGCGAATGATCAATGCATCATGAACTCGCTGTAATTGTTCAGCATAAAGATTACCATCAGAAACAAGTTCCCAGTGCAAAGGCCCTCATAATTCCACTAAACACAAAAAATCACCTTCCTTTCAATGTGAACGTGGCGAACTTACTGAGTTTGCTGATCACACTGAAGACATTACTTACCTCCACTAGTATTATGGAATGAAATCCACTTTTCATCTCCAGTAATAATTTGCTTTCAAAAACGGCTACCTCTGGGGTGATTGAGTAGTATGCGGAAAAGATCAATTCAACGATAGGCTTGAATATTTCAATTCGTTGGGAACTCGGAGTGGATATTTATTTACAAAACCTAAGTTATGTAGATGAAGAACAAAATGGTGCTTTTAGCATGGTACTGGTACAGAGCTGCTGCTTTACTAGTGCACGAAACTCCTCTTTGCTCACCACTGATGGTCGAACTAAACGTTCCTGATCGTCAAGATTGATCTTCCTGATTAAAACGACAAAACCACCACTGAGCTGTATTTTCCCTGAGCAAATCCTTGCTTTCCACGTTGCAGATTTCTCGAGTCACAGCTACTGCTGTTAGGCCTTTTATTCCAATAATGTCGTAGTAAGATACGAATTACTGTTTTTCCTTCAATCATTCTAAAATGTAAAAATAATGGGAATGAAGATAAACCCCTTGCCAGTCTTTTTTTTAATTATTGGTTAAAAAATGACTATTTTTCAGGAAATCAATTATTTTATTGGGTAGAAACACAAACATTAAAATTATTTCCTTATTTATGTCAAATTAAACTAAAAATTCCTTTTATTGCAATAAGGCCTTATTTATAAAAATATACTGAATAAAAATATTTATAGAATAGATATTATTTATTATTATTAGAGAATAGATATTATATAATTACTATCGTAGTTATATATTAGAATTGCTTGTTCCGCAAATATAGTGGGGTATATTTTGTACCCCTTTCGGAACGGGACGATAAATAAATAAATAAAAGTATTAGATAACAATTTTTAAACATGTCTATTTTACTTCTTGGAATATAACTAAATGCATGCATTTATTTATTTTTATTGCTGACAACCATATTAGATAAATTATTGCTGAAATATGATACACCGTGTATACACAGGATTTATGTGCTATTTTCCTTTTTTGTGAAACTCGCATATACACGGGATAAACCGGTAATGGGCTAAAGATTTGACTTTGAAAGTGTAGTTTGGTTCTTTCTTTTTATGGGTTTTAAAAGGATATTAAGTGTTGGATATAAATGTTAGACTTAAATGATCTGGTAAAAAAAACTTTAATTCACTAAAAAAACATGAATAGCTTTTGACTCAACCAGGGATATATAGGTGAATTAAATTATTAGTCAGTGACCAAAGGATTAGGATTGATCCATTGAAATATATATTGTTATGAAATATATATTTTTAATGGATGAATTATGTTTTTAATAAAAAATATACATTTTCATTTAGAAACTTAAAATAACAATTAATTAATTTTTAATTAAATTGATTATTTTTCATTGTTCAAACAAAAATTGGCAAATTTAAACAAAATACTTCTGTTATTTCTATAGAACGAATAATTTCTATAAAATTATTAATTTTTTTTTGAATTTTTTTAAACTAAAATGATATTCATAAAATTTGTTTTTAAATATAAAGATTTTTTAAAATTCAAAAGTAAATTTGAAGAACTAAAAAATCCGAAATCGTTTAGAGGTTAAAAAAATAAAATAATTTTTTTTATTTATTATTTTGTTTGTATTGTGAATTATATTAATATTATTATTATTATTATTATTATTATTATATCTATTCTAGAAACGAGTTGTCGAGAAATTTTACGATGAAATATTTTTCCCTTATGAAAAAAGAGAGCAGAAAACAGAAATATGATCTTATCGAAATAATATTCTGTTCAAGTTGCAAATATCCAACACAGCACTATTGAAATAAAATAGAATAAATACAATAACTTTGGCAGGCGGCGAATCAAAATCAATTTCCTC
Source organism: Girardia tigrina (assembly GCA_001938485.1). NCBI lineage: Eukaryota > Metazoa > Platyhelminthes > Tricladida > Dugesiidae > Girardia > Girardia tigrina. The sequence goes on from MQRK01131275.1 coordinate 2,798, forward strand.
TTGGTTGCGTGACCAAATCGTGGTAATTCTCATTAACCGGTGATAATGCATTGTGTCAAAATAATAGAGCGGTTTTCTGAGCGCATCTCATCAGATTTTGTTTTTGGTAGAGTGGCTATATTTTGTTTGAAATGTGTATCAGTCGCTGGTGGTCATCAATAGCACTGGAGGATCAATATATGCCTAGCCTCCCGTCATTATTATCCCCCCACGTCTCACTATTCATATACCACCCGGCATGTTCTTTTAGTTGGAAATTGGACTTCGATTAATGATTTGTTTTTTGAATCACAAAAATTTTTTGATTTTATGGAAAAAGATGTTTAATATTATTATTTTGTTTTAATTTCATCAAATATAATTAAATTATATAGATTTTCTTTTTTTTATATTTTTTTGTTTATTTACGATTTATATTAAATTGAAATTAGAATTTAGATTTAATGAGTTCGAAAGTCAAATAATATATTTTTAATTTGATTTATTTAAATGTTTTTGGTAATAAAATGATTTTTGAACGATTCAAGTATAATTACTAGAATAATTTAATACAAGAAATATGAATGTCGGTGTGCCGAAAGTGTGTGTGTGTATTGAATGCGATCAATAAAAATGAAGATTCTCTTTAGACAATAAATCGATTACTATTGTTAATCCTTTTTAAATTTAATTTAAAAATCTTTGAAGATAGAACGGAATTCAGTTTTTAAAAATATAAACATAATAAATCATGTAATCAGTTATAAAAAAATATATTATAAATTATTTGTATTACAGCCTTTCGACCCTTATTTGGTGAACATTTTGTTTGGCCAATATACTTGCTCTTCGACAGCTTTGGGATAAAATATTTGATAAAATTTAAATTTTAATTAAAACTAAACAAATATTTTTTTATATTATGTTTATGATATCTAATATTATTCCGACTTTTTTTGAAATAAATGATCAAATCATTTTGCTGTAATAATTTTGTTAATTACAATTGTTATTTGTTTTATGATTTGTTTAAACTGAAAAAAATGTTTTTATATTTAAATTTTAATACTTTTTACTCAAATCATTTGCATAATTAGACAGATAAACTTAATAGTGGGTTGTCCGAAAAGGAATGCGTGTTATTTCATGAAAATTAAAATCATTTTTTACAAGAAAGAACAACATTTATTCAGTAAAGTATTTATCGATTTTTTCGATCACCTTAACCCATCTTTTCGGTAGTTTTAAAATTTTATCGATATAGAACTGTATCACATGGTTTTTGATAGCCTCACTGTTGACAAAAGATTTTCCATTCAAAGAATTCCTGCAAGACCCGGAATAAATATAAGTCTGATGGAGTTAGATCAGGTGAATAGGGTGGGTGGGGTAACACCTGTCAACCAGGCCTGTATAATTTTCTACAAGTGATTATAGAAAGATGTGATTTTGTGTTGTCAAGTGAAAGCAGAACACATTTTCTGTTTTTTTCTAGTTGCAGGAGCTATTCCTGTATTTTTTGATCAAATCTTCTGCCTGACAATAGTACACATCAGAATTAACTGTTTTACTTTGTGGAAGAAGTTCGTAATATGCGGCACCTTTAAAATCCGACCAATCATGGAGCATGACATTTTTCGGTCTATGGGCACCTTTGAAATGGCTTATGGAGGCTTAATTGAGTGACTCTAAGATTTTTTTCTAATCATATTGTCGTAGACAATCCTCTTCTTATTTCATGTTATAAATTGTCTCAGAAATGGCGTTTTTTCGTTGAATTTTATGAGCATATCGCATATCGAAAAACAGTCCATACTACGTTTTTCTGACAGTTTATGAGGAAGCCGAATATCGTATCGGAAAATATAACCACGTTTCATCAAACGATCGTGAGCCATGCTTTTTGGAACACCCACGGCTATATCACGAGTAGTTAATTTAGGATTTGACTCAATTTGTTCCCTAATTTGACTGGCATCAACAACGAAAGATTGTTCAGGGCGATTGACATCTTCGAGGTCAAAATTTCCAGCTTGGAATTTAACAAACCACTTTCTTACAGTAGGTTTAGTTAACACATCCTCTTCATAAATATTCGCAATCTTTTCTAGGTTGCAAATGCATGCTTCCATTTCATCGCCATTTACAAATGGTCCTTAAATTTTAAGTTTTCTATTACTTAAATAAATTTTTCAATAAAACAATAGAATAATAGATTGACACTTCCTTAGTATAATAACTGTAGATTTTAAGTTACATAGTTAATAAGACCTGTTAAAGTTACTTATGTGTTAAAAGCGCATTACTTTTCGGACAACCCAATAATTAAAAGAAATGTTTCTTATTACTTTTATAATTTATTTTAATAAATAAAATATATAAAATTAAAAAAAACGTATTGTCGACTTTGAGATGATAGATTGTCAATATGATTAAATAAATCACTTTGCAAACTGCTCAATATACTTATTATATATTAAATTACCACATTGTAAGTAAAATCAGTGTAAACTTTAGCAATCAAATAGCCATTATAGTGGCCAAGACAAAATGTACATCAAATAATGTTTGTAAAAGGTCGTAATAAAAATACAAATAAGCTATATTTTTCTTATAAAAATGTTCCAGTGACCGGAAAAGAGGATAATCAGAAATGAGCAACGTCTTGGTTGTGTAAGAGGCCCTTTAAAGTCTTTTCATATTGAAAACGACAGAGTTTCATCGTCGCGGATTTTTCTTGTTGAAGACTCTTTGCAGAAGAATAATTGAAAGTAATGGCGATTACTCTAATGCAAACGATCCATTTTTATCGCCAAAATTTTGATTTAATAAAATTTTAATTTACTAACCAAAACTTTCGTTACAACCTGATATAATTCTTCCAAAAATAATCATAACAATTAATTCCATCATTTTTTAAAAAAAATAAAAATAACTAAAATTTCAAATCAATTATAAAATAAATTACAAAATATTGGAATATTTTTTTTCATTCTCTCAATTTAATATAAATTCATTTTTTACAACATAACAAACGACCAAAAAAAATAATCAAAATAATTTCTAAATATTTTTTTTCTTCCAAAATTAAAAAAAATACAAAAAAATAAATATTCGAAAAAAAAACACAAAACCAAACATTAATTAAAAATAAATTAAAAACAAATTATCAAATATGTTTTTCTTTCTCTAACGAAAAAAAAGCTGAAAGAAAAAATATATAATTTTTTCTCCGTTTTTTTTCTAATGAAATATAAAATAAATAAATAAATAAATTCTCTTAATTTTCATCGTTTTTCCCCTACTTTTAATATTTTCACTCATTGATCAATCTTCAACTCATTATCTTGAGTTGTAAATTTATATTTGAATAAAACATTAAAAAAACAAACTCAAATACAACTACAAAAACAGAGTTTTTTTTGTATTTATTAATTAATTCAATGAATTTTTTAAAAACGTATATCGATATCTTAAAATAGGTCAAATTTGAAATAGCCTCAATTATGCAGTCTTTGTAGAAACTAATAGAAAGTAAATTGTTATTTTTCAACAAAGAGCTCAAGAGAGTTAGCATTCCTAGTAGCGTGTGAGAAATATATCAAAACGAAACGAGAATGGAGAAGAGTCAGTGGATTTGGTATTCTTTGAAGCGTGACACAATATCCTGTTTGTAGCAATCATAAGGCTCGCTGGCTTCCTCTGTGTCAGATCAAAGATTCTGAAAGTATTCGTGTCGCTAACTGCACTCCATGTTGATGCTACTAGAGGTATTGCAATCTAACTCGAATGTGGGAGACTGTTTTCATGGGTTAGATTTAACTTTTGTATTGTGACAGAGTGACGGATACGTTTCAAGAACTGAAACGCTTGACTATGGAGCAAACAAAAAAAAGATTATATAAATCGATTTTTTTTTCATTTAATTTTTTTTGTTTAAATCGATTGATATATTATTTATTTTTTTTGTATTAAATAGAAATTCTACATGCTTTAATTTAGTTAATTAATATCAATTAGCATATTAATTAATTAATTGAATTAGAAGTAAAAAAAATGTTGTTTTAATTAATAATATTTATTTAATCAAATTGCAATACAATTGTGACAGTTCTTCATATCTTGGTTTTTTTTGTTTTTTTTTTAATACTCTGGGTCATTTGTTCCAGTAATGGAATATTCGAGCTTACAAATTATTATTTTTATGAATAAAAATTAAATTATAATTTATTTTAAATAATTTTTTGAAAAATAGGGGGTTTTTTGGTTTTAAAAATATTTATGATTAATTAATGAAAATTAAAAATCGAATTTTTTTTAATAAGAAAAAAAACCAGTAAAATAATTTTTAAGTTTTTCGGTTTAAAATCGGAAAATAATAATTATTATTTCACATTTATTTAGAGAAAAATATTTTTTTGTTGAAATTTATATTTTTTGTTTTTAAATTATGATTGTATATTTTAATTTTTTAATAGTAATAAAAATAATTTTAGTAAAAAAAAATTATGTTATGAAAAAATAATTTGAATATGATTTTTTAATTGTCAAAAGTAATAATAATAATAATATATTTTATATTTTATTTAAAATTTTGTTCAACATGTTATTTATAATAAAAGAAATTTCAATGATAAAAAAATTTTGGCAACAATTTTATTTTAATTATTTTTTAAAGATAAAAAATTTTAGATTTCAGTTTTCGATTATTTTAAAAAATAAATTTATATTTGAATAATTAAAAGACCATGACTTAAAATCAAAATACAAATTCAACAACATTTAAAGATCATTACTTTGCTGTGGATTAACTGTCAACACATGCACTGTCATGTACAGATTATATCTCTTGTTGATAATGTTATGCGACTGAGAATGCCTGACGTCGATCGTTCCGTCTCACAATTAAAGTCCTGCATCGTTAAGGCACCGGTCCGCAAAAAATCGCTTTCTTCGGCATCTACAATCATGTGCAGTTGAATTACATTCTCTTCCTCCAGAACCTGTTTTAACGCTATGGAACACGTGGTTTGAAGTAGTCCTTTAACACGCATCCTTCATTCCGCATTATTCTGTCTTCATTAGCAAGAAGCGTGAGGAAGAAGGAGACAGTACAGCTTTGTTGGAGCTATCGTCTCTTCTTTCATCAAGCAGTTTAAGTGATCATTTCACTTTCCTCGCTTCCAACTGTCCCCGCTTGATCGCTGCACTAAATGTGTGCCAATCACGAATGCCTCAAGTCCACGAGATTTATAACCTAATGCAAGACTTGACTTCTTGGCTTATCCATCTTTCTTCTTCAGCCATTGACGAAAATTGCGCTTGTACCGCTACTGCGGCAGCAATGAAATTGAAAGAGTATATACAGGAAAAAAGCAGCCACACATTCGTTTCTTAAAGGCTGTGCGAATTCTTGATCCACCTCAGTTACCAGCGGTCGAAGTTTCCTGCTACACAGTATTGAAGGCAGATTTGAGACTTCCTGACACTTGCGATGAAGAGTAGCTAGTTTACCTTCGATTAGTTGGAGATATCAGCACAAGTTTTACCAATCCCTTACAGTTTTGGAAAGCTGTTCAAAATCGTGTTCCCAATCTTACTGCGCATGCTGTTTTACTTCTACAGTTCAATGTCCACAGCGGTTTTGTGGAACGGTCATTCAGTGCTTTCAAACAAGTGTTTACCTCTCTCAGACAGCGATTGACTCCGGAAAACACCGCAGGTTTTTTGCGACTGTATTTAAATAAAGTTTGAAGTAGTAAATTATGCCTTCTTATGGAAAACATATATAACTATATTAGTCGTATGAGATTTTTTTTATTGTAATATGTGTGAATGTTTATAGTCATAGTAAAAAAATTATTTACGATAATTAACAATATGGATGAAAATAACTATATAGATAAAATAATTCCATGGCGTATTTATGTATCAAAATGAAAGAAACGGAATATATAAAGTATAACCGCGGAAATATTGTGCCCTTATCATTAGACAAGTAAAAATATCCTTTTTAAATTTAAAAATTACCAAATAAATGGTTGTGTAATCAATGAATCATTATGTCATCCAAATACATTCAACAAAGTTGTTTAGATTCTAAAATATTTTTTTGTTAACTCATGAAGTAAAATGATGTAAAATTAGTTTATAAAATCTTATTTGACAGGCAATATAGATTAACAAGAAGTGTTTTATCTTCCATAATTTAACCCCCTAAAACTAATCGAAAACTCCCTTTCTTTGTTCTTAATCACCTGCCCCCATGTTAATTACACAAAAATATAATACAATGTGATCAAGCAGTACATCGATAACTTAAGGTTAACTGTTCCAATTTTAATCCGAAATAAAATTTGAGTGACACCATTTAGGAAAACTTTGAAAAGAAAAGCCACCCTTAGTTAAGAACCTAAAAACTTTCTGACTTATAAATGGGTATAAATTAAGTACTCGATATATTGACCAGAAATATGATCATATTGAAACAACCTTTTATTGTAAGAAAACTTATATTTGTTACCACACATCAACAGACAGTTTCTGTGAACATATCTATGAATATGATCAAAGGCTTGATTTATCGTTCTTGGGCCATTTCTTCTTTTATGAAATCTAAAAGCAGGGTTGTTAAAAAAACACGAATTTTTAAAAAAAATCATTAAAATCGATTTTTTTTATTTAAATCAAATTTTTCGGCAAATAAAAAAATACGTAATTCAGTTTGTAAGATTTTATTTTCTCAATTAATTGAACATGGAATCATCAATACAGAAAAAGGAACATGTGTATTGAGGAATAAAAATTCAAGAGTATAATACTTTAAAAATAGTCAAGAATGATCGAAACTAAAAAAGCAAATAAAATTGACCTTATGATTTCTCTAAAAATATTTTTAATACTAAACGTACCATACATTTGAATTTTAATTCAGTGTTGGGAATTGCATCCTTTTTCTTTTTGTGTTTATCATCTAAAGACACAAGCCTGGAATCGTTTGGTGATTCGAAACACAGATACATACAATAGGCTCGTTTCGTACATTGTTCCAGCCGTCAAGCATCATACAAAATCTTTGATTTTCTAAAATGCTTACACATTCTTCTACAAGAGTTTCATGTACAGAATCAAGTAGACGGCCAGCAATATCCTGACCACATGGAGACTCATACCCAAGTCGTAAAGAAGATACCATCTTCTTGAATTGTGGATTTTCTACGCTGCTGAATGGCAAATTATTTGAATAGATATAACCAATTTAATCTTACATAATGGTGTTTCTATTTTTATTTTATTTTCTATTTATTAACCCAAAATATCAGTGACACTCATAAGAGCTTTAAATCGTGCCCAACGTAATTCACGTAGCCTTTTAATCTCGACCCTGAAAATAGTCAAGTCAATTCATGTAAAAAATTATAACATTTTATTTCGGAAGAATGAAAACGTGTACTTCTAAATTACAGATGGAAGACAATAAATTGCTTGTAAAATGATGAATTAAACTATCATTATTACTGTCTGTATTACTATTTCTAAATATTGGCGACAAATTAATTTAAGAAGTATATTAATTTGACAGTTTGACGGGTATATTATTTTTGAAATAAATGGTTAATGAGAGTCCCAAATGGGCTCATATTTTTCTTTAATTTAGGGACTCTTTAGCGACAGATGAATGATTTACGGTGGGTTATGGAAACCTTCACGTAACGCCAAACAAATACTAGCTAGTATTTGAAAAATAAACTCCTATTACCAATTTTCTCCATTTCTCATCATTTAAACTGTTAATTTAACAAAATACCAAAAATATATGAACGCTTAATTTTGTTGCTTTCAGGAAGTTGGTGAGTGATTCATCTACTTGCAGTTTGAACCTTGACATTTACCTTTAGTGCCGTTGAACTATGGACCAGGTAACTCTCATCATATTATCAATTTGGAAGGGTTTTCCTCCACTAAAACTCCTGGTCTAGGCTCACATCCACCTTTCCTTGTTTAAACGTGGGGTACTACTTTTGGCATTTAGGGACCTCGGATTTATTTCTTCTGTGGCTTCCGATGCCTTTTTTCAGTGTTGAAATTCAAAAAGTACACAATGTTGCAGATGAGTTTCCGTTTGTTAATCCACTGAAAATCAGAAACCACTTACCATATTTTCTTTTAACTTTAAACAATTAAATACGAATATTGAACTAACACAAAAAAATTAAAGTGGTTGATTAAAACAATACTGAATGAACATACAATATTTCGAAGTTTAATATTAAAAATATGGCGTTTTCAATGAGTACCCCAACGATTTTTTAAACCCTAACCCATTTCAAAAGACTCATGTTTAACGTGAGTTTATACAATGCGATTTCATGCAATTTTTTATTATCTCAATTTTGTGATCCAATTTTACATTTGTGGTATATAATTTTTTTCTGGTTCAACGCGATTTTCTACTACACGTACCCTGCTAATAGCGTTCTTCGAGCGTCTACTATACTAATTAGGGAATACCTTTTGTTCTCATGTTCAAATCAAATGTATATGATCTTGTACTGATTACGACTACTTTCCAGTGTCGTCAGTGAGTTCCATTCTAGGAAATTTTAATTTATTTAAATGAGATAATGAGAATATATTATGTGATCGTTTTAAATAAACGTCATTATAACATAGAAATAGAAGACGTGCTACCATGTCTTGTAAATTATTTGTTGAATAAAGATCATTGTTACTTCTAAAATTATAACCAAGACGACAATTACATGATAAATAATCATTACAAATGTTTAAGTATCATAATTTTCAGTCAATGTCATAACATATACATGTCCAGCCATATGTCCTTTACCAGAAAAGCCTTCAAACAATTCGAAATTTTGAAAATAGAAAACCATATTCATATTTCAAAATTCAGTTTGAAATTTTAAATCGCAAAACAAAAGTTTTTTCAGGAAATATTTTAATTATTGTCTACAACTCATAAATATTTTTTATAGTATACGAAGAAAAATAAAGAAAATCAATGATTACATGGAATTTAACCTTCAAAATTCAAATTCTAAATTTTAAGAGGCTAAGGAAAGAAATTCATTTGCATTTGAGGTGTTTGCAATATGTACCCGGCCTGACAAAGAAAACGAATTCCAAAAGGGCCTTTTTTAAAGCACAACTAGCTTAACGTATTTATTTCAACATAATGTACATTTTGCTCCACATGAATAATCAACGAATAATCAACTCAGAAAACACTTTTTTGAAAACCTTTGAGGAGCATGCCTCGAAAAAATCTTCGACGGCAACATTCAAATCATCTTTAGATCCAAAGCTGTCTAAATTGGTAAAAATCACTCGGTGCCAAATCTAGGCTACGTGGCGGATGATCCACAAGCATTAGTCCAGAACCTTCAATTGTCGGATTAGAAATGCCCTCTATTTGCAAAGGCACATTATCATGAGAAACCTTAGTGGCGTGTTCTTCTGCTTCCGTCTATTCATTCTGGTGATTGCCACGAGTTTGCTGTAAAAGACTGTTGATGGTGATGCCTTTATCCCTGAAATACATACCTTTAAGAACCCAGAAAATGGAAAGCATAAAAGATAGTTTCAGCTCTACTGTCTCACGCTTTACTTCCGGAAAATATATATTGAGTAGTGTTATCTTTTGCTATATGTATTTTTTATACTCAATCAATATTTCGTATTCAAACAACTAACAACTCGACGAAGATCCAAATCGGAAATATTCGAAACAAGAAATTCTCTAAATCAAATAAAAAATCAAATCAGAATTGGAAATATTTGAAATTAAAATATCTTCATATCAAGGTTTTCTCAAAATTAAAAAACAATTTGAATTCCAAATAAATTGTAAATATTTTAATTATGTAAATATGCAGTTAATGTTTAATTTTATTAAATGGTTGTTTAAATAAAATTACTAAAATAAAACAGTACTGAGATATTGTTGGCTTTTTATTGAATTAACTTAATTGAAGATAATGAATGCAGTCTCCCTTAACAAAGAATTTGTAGAGGTAACTAATCACTACAAGTAGGATTTCATCCTTCGAAATAAAATTTTCTATGAAAGTCTCACTATGCTTGTCCCAAAGGTTCAAGTTGTTCGGACTGCATTTGATGTGGTTTTGTCTCATCTCACCAGCCAAGATGTGGGGTACAAATCTTGAGCACAGTTTTCTAATACCCATGGATTTCAATTTTGCGTGGGTTGTACCAACACAATGGTGAGCATTGTTGACAGCATTTTCATGGTAATTAGAGGCTCTTCATGTATCATCTGCATCAACGGGTTCAAAACTTTGTTGTGACCGACGTGATTTTTCTAGATCAGATATAGAGGTACAACTCTTCGAACTCTCTGAACCAATATTTAGCAGTTGTCAGAGAATAAGAATCATGTAGGTCAGTTGACTGCATAAGAACGTAGTTTTCATAGCACGTCTTATTCTGTAACACAAATAACTTCATAACGCAATCATAGTCGACGTCTGAAATCATAGAACTGACGAAAATTCAAAATATCCCAATCAAAAGTATCATGTGTTTGATAAAATAAAACAATTACTGGAATTAAAACCTATATTAATTTATTTATTCTCACAAAAAAGTTAAAATCAGCTATTACGTTTTTTACATTAATTAGAGCATTTCTTGAACAAACCACGTAGTCCATGTGGTAACATTGATGGGCGCATTCCAAATGACGACTATAGACGGCATAAACTGTAGCTACGACTCCTCTATCGTATATTATTTGATTTTTAATTGATTTCATGGTTTATTTTTATTTTTGTTAAAATTACAAGTTCCTAATAGTGTTTGTAATTTACCTAAATGTCAAATATAATAGATATATGTTCGGTTTTCGAACCATTTATGCCTAAATTACAATTTGGAAAATTAATAAAGTACATGATGCGCCATTTTTCATACGAAAATGAATGTACCTCATTAGATTTATTAATAAAATAAATTAACAGTCTATATTAATTTATAGTAATAAATTCTTAATAAAATTTATAGATTTAAAGTTAAATTTTTTCTTAAAAAAATGATATTCGATATATTTTTTTTAAAACAATCAAAATTAATTAATTGAATTAGTAAATTAATTACAATTCTCTTTTCTATCTCTCTAGAAACGTAAACCATATTTGATTTAATTAATTATTAATTATAATCTATCATACTTGCTCTAATTCTTTAATCTGCTTTCTTTTTTAATTAAGATTTCATAATTGACCTCTTAACTTCCGGAATCATTTTTCGTGTCATTATTTTATGCAAATCAGCATTGAATCTTTCACGCTCTCTGAATTAATTCCTCTGGTCAACCTATTCATCACCGAGACTCTATCCGCATCTATCTTATATACAAATTTCTATGGATGGATTGTTATATCTGTTGACTTTTGAATTGAAAGAGTTTTCATAACAAATAATATTTTAATTTACTTTAATCGAGTCTCTCTAAAAAGGATAAACAATTAAATAGTACCATTTAATATAAATGAATTTGGAAAATGTCTAAATTATTACAATAATTGTTCGGATAAGTTTAACATAAAGCTAGGAAAACCAATTTAAGAAATAATATATTATATAAAAGCCCAGAGTTTCATCTGCGTAACGCTCATCGTGTGTGTATGCGTCCTTTTGTTAGACTGACACGCACACACGACCAGTAAACTGGACAGTGTGCGTGTATATGTGCTGTGTGTGTGTCTCAGATTAATATTGTCACTACGGACACATCCGATTCCCAACAAAACTTATTTAAACAAAAATATATTCAATTTTTATTTTTACACAACTTATATGTACATATAAAAACCCAGAGTAACGCTCAAAGTTTGTTGTGATCAAACTTTGTTGTTTTGTTGTTTTTTTCTTGCTTTTGCATGGCTTAATTTTTTAATCTATGCATAATAACTCCAGCTAATATGAAATTACAAGCCAAAAATTAGCAGCGTCTGCAGAATTGTTATATATATGAATAATATGATAGAACGATTGCAGACTTTGAAAATAGTATCTAACACATGCATATAAAATATATTTATTTTAGAATAATTATGATTTTATAATTAAAACAGAAACTTTCAAAGAAGAAAATGCATCCTTCCGTCATATATGATGGGTCCTTTTATAGTATTATATATTTAATCAATTTATTTCATATCCAGGAAATTATTATGACAAGCTTTCGATTCTTTTACAGTGTGATTTACTTTCAATAGCAATACATTGATTTAACCTTGTATAGTGACAGTCAGTTTAGGCCAGCATGCCTACTATATGTACCATGTAAACCTGTACCACGTGTACCATGGTCGGATGACTGGTGACTAAACTGGCTCCCTCATCCAGAGCCAACTGGGGGGAGAGGGTGTGTGGACACCAAGCGGGATTAAAAATATAACTAGGCAAAGGGCGCATGAGCTCATCCGAGCAAACAGCCATCCATACCTGGAGAAGAGATAGGGCCACCAGGTTACCTGCCTACTGATACACCCAAAAAGAATATGCAAAACGAAGCCACAAATCACTTTATACCGGATAAGTCGGGGCCCGGTCAACAACGGCCGAGTTGCCTCTTTATGCCGACAGGGGGGGACAACGAAAAGTTTGCTAAAACAACACGTCGTGGGATTCATAGTGGACAAGCGTACTGCAATCAATGTGAAGGAATGCGCATCAGTATCCGAAAGAATTATTTCAATCAGAATTTCCAGTAAACTATTCAACACTACTATCATCCAAGTTTACGCACCAACAACTGACTACGATAAGGAAGTCGTTGTAGAATCCTATGAAAATCTGGAGACTTACATTGACAAGACTCCAAAGAAGAACCTTATCATTGTTCTAGGCGATTGGAATGCACAGATTGGGGAAGGCATTAACTACTCCTCAGCCGGAAAATTTGGATATGGCATCACAACTTAGAGGGGCATGATACTTTTAGACTTTGCAGAGAGACAGAAGATGATTGTTGTTAATACCTTACATAGACAAAGAAGGACAACATGGCATGCTCCTGATGGCGTTACTAATAAACAACTAGACTACATTTTGGTACCTATGAAATTAAAATCCAGCGTCAACAAAACCAATACTAGAACTCACAAGAAACCAGACATTGGAAGCGATCATGATCTTGTCATAACAACTTTCAAACTAAAGCTCTCCACAAAAACGAGAACAAAACATTAAAAAGTGTTTTTCGACCTTGAGAAACTGAAGGATATTAGTATCAGGGACAAATTTCAGAGTGAATTGTCATCGAAATTCGTTCCCTTGCTGTTACAAGAAGACCAGCAACCACAAAAGCTCTGTGACGAGTTCACAAACATTAGCACAGATACTGCCGAAAAGATTCTGGGAAAAAGACGAAAGACGAAGAATCCCTGGATCAATAGAGAGGTATTGTGGAATTCTGGGACAGACGACGTCAACTGAAAAGCAAGAGAAATAACGGCAAAGAGCACATGCAAGATTACAGGAAAGCGAAAAAGGAAGTTCGGAGGTTACTGAGGATGGCCAAAGAGGATTAGGTGGAATAACAAGCAAAATTGATAGAAAGTATTTTTGAAATAAACAATTCTAGAGAAGCATTCAAAACAATTAAATAACTGACCGAACCTGGAAGAAAACAAATAAAGGTAATTGAAGATCAAGATGGAAAGAAAAGAAGACTAATGACTTTGTCTGGAGGAGAGTGACAGAAATACTAGGTAAAAGACCGGAATCAATAGAAGAGACTATCAAGAGAAGGAAGTTGAAATTCTATGGACATCAAATAAGAAAACAAGCACTACCAAAGGTTATGATTGAAGGAAGAGTGGAAGGAGAAATACCAAGGGGAAGACCAAAGAGACAGTGGACAGATTGGAGTGGATTGAGTATGGAATGTCTGAGAAAAGAAGCTACAAATAGAGAGATGTAGCGAAAGCTTGTTTATAATTATGTGCACGCACGGCCCAATGACTAAGGTCAAAAAGAAGAAGTGGTATAAAATCGATTCCAAAGAAGTTATTACCTTCCCAAAATGACAGACAAACTGTACTATTGGTCACCGGTTTTATAATATATATATATATCAGCCTTAGATTTAGTTTATCGCCTGATTTTGATTACATTCTCACGTAATACTACTCATAGGAAGAATCAATAAAAGTCTTGCAAACCCCGACGGGTCTAAAACCCTCTTTGGACACAAGTGAATTTGGAGAACACTCAACTAATAAAGACAAACATATAATTCTCAGTGTCAAAGGCACAGGATTCGGTTCTGGGCTTGTTCCAGGTCTTTCGACAGTTTTTACTGCTTGATTAATGGTAGTCAAGTGAAAACAAATTTTCCTTCTATTTTACATAATTTCAATATATTTGACTGTCTATTTAATTGAAAATAGACTTAAGAGCCATTAAAAGTCTAAACATTAATCTGAAATGTTTTATAAAAGTAAATTTTTAACTTTTATTAACCTTTACAATATAAAATTTATTTTAACTAAAAGATAAAAATATGCAAACCACAAGAACAAGTAATAAGGAAAGAAATAGTAAATCAATCAACATATATTTTCAATTAAATTTTTTATTGATTAATTAGATTGATTATAATATTTAAACCTTTCCAGCCCAAATTATTATTTTTGAAAAAAAAATTTTTTTATTGTTGTTTTGTTTCTAGTAGATCTTTTTTGCATTCTAATATATGTAGTGTCATCTATCAGACTTTTTAGAAACTATTACTATGTGTAAAATTGAAATTGGGTAAAAGAGATAACTGTTATTTAATTTTTCAAATATGTTGCCATATGGAAACAATGGGCTGGAAAGGGTTAATATCAAAATTATATTTATATATATTTTTAATAATTGGACAGATCCATTATTTTAATCTTAGCAAAATCTTTAAATAAAAATAATTAACGTTATTTTGTTAAAATCAAAGGTAAAAATATTAAGTATTTGATTGAAGATTGTGAAGGATAAGTTATAACTGACTTCAGAAAGTTTTATACGAAAAATATGTAAAAACTGGATCTACTCTATTGAAAAGACGAAGCAATTGATTATAATGTTAGGAAAACTTAGAAAACATATTTTCTACACTTAAATACTGAAGACTACAAAAAATGATACATTCTTCAGTTAGATTTCTTAATCTTTTAAAATCTTCTCTCATTAGAAGACTCTATAGAAAACTAAATGTCCATCGTTGAATCCATTCTGTTTTTAAAAATTACTAGTTATTTTAGGGGATCAAAATATAAGGTAGAATTATATTTAATAGATATAATTTAATTATAATATTTAATATTTAATTATAATATTTAATAAATAAACATTTATAACTTGAAATATTTTTGAATGAAAGGCAACAAAATTTGAAACTTAACTAGAGACCAGCAACATATCTATTTTTTAAATATTTTTTAAAAGCAAAAATAGTGTAAATGTTGTTCTCATTAAATGAAGATTTTATCAGGGGGAAATTAATCAGAAGCAGTTTAAGCATTGTTGCTAAGACAGTTGTTTCAAAATAAAAGGTGATTGTAGAAACTTTTTTGAATAGTTTATGATAAGTTATTAAAACAAAATAATAGTAATAATAATAATAATAATAATAATAATAATAATAATAATAATAATAATAATAATAAATAATAATAATAATAATAATAATTATTATTATTATTATTATTATAAAATATTAGAATTTGAAAAGAAGATACATTTATAATTTATTAATATATAAATATAATAATTATAATAAATATTATAATAATAAATATAATATCTATTTTGATAAAATTAGTGTTTAATCTTTATCAACCTACATTAGGACCATTTGTGGTTTAAAAATCTTCTGATAATCTTCTCTCTCCAGGTTAATTTTTTTATGCCGATAGTCTACAGATTTACAAAACTTCATTTAATTTTTTCTACAATTTCTTTTAAATTTATATTATTTTGCTTTTTTGTTAAATATTAACATAATTTTTTAATTTATTATTTGATTTTTCCCAAATTTTGTATCGAATTTTTCGTAGCATAATTTTGTCGAAGCATGACACATGCTTTTAATTGAATTACGAAAATACTATTCTTAGTCATCTGTAACCAAATTTACTCTGACTATTTTCAGTAAAGAAATAAACGAAATCTCACTAAAAAAATGCTTTTTCAAAATCTAAGTTTTGACATATGCAGGAAATTTCAACGACTCTGTTGTCCTTTAGATTTCGGTCTTTTGACAGATTTCTTGAAACAAATTCCGCCTGCATTGAACGACGATAAACAACCTTTCGAAAACTTAAAATTACCATTTTAAATTTATCTTTTTGACTTAAACTTATAATTTTTGTTATACGTTTTAAAATATTATATTTTATTTATTTTAAATATTTGATATATTTTATAATTTTATATATATTTCATATTTTTAATAATAATGCAAACAAAGACCATTGTTGAATATTAAATTTATTCACAATACATACGCGTTTCACCATTTCGGCATCTTCAGTGCAATGAAATAAAGTGATTCATTGCTATTTATATAGTTGAAAACTATTACATCATACTTCTCAAAAACATGCTTTTTTTCTTATTTTTTAAAAAAAAAGAATTTAATGATATTTAAAAACTTTAATATGATTAGATGAATCACCTTGCACGTTTAAGTATGGTTTATGATACTTTATTAACATTACTTCGGCAATAATCCTTTCATAATTTGTGTCAAAATTATTTAAAATCACTTTAAAATCTTTATTGTAATCCATAAGATTACTTTTACATCTTTTAATATTTTTCCAACAAATCCAAAACGTCTTTGAGTATTAAGGCAAATATAGTTTATCAATTCAAATGTACATTGGAGAGACAAGTCGTCATCTCCGCACTAGAATTGCTGAACATACTCAATCGTGTAGAAATAGTTCGATATTGTGACATATTAAAAGATGTAAAGGTTATGGGTTACAATAAAGATTTTAAATAATTTTAACACAAATTATGAAAGGATTATTGCCGAAGCATTGATAATAAAGTATCATAAACCATGCTTAAACGTGCAAGGTGATTCATCTAATCATATTAAAGTTTTTTAAATATCATTAAATTCTTTTTTTTTAAAAAATAAGAAAAAAAGCATGTTTTTGAGAAGTATGATGTAATAGTTTTCAACTATATAAATAGCAATGAATCACTTTATTTCATTGCACTGAAGATGCCGAAATGGTGAAACGCGTATGTATTGTTAATAAATTTAATATTCAAAAATGGTCTTTGTTTACATTATTATTAAAAAGGCCAATATCAATTCTAGATAATAAATTAGAAGAATTACATATTTTATGTATTTTGTGTTTATATATTATCTATGTTTATTTTAGAATTACTTTAAGTCACATTAAGATCACATTCTTTGGTTCTCCCACAGAGATGACGAGACATCTTTCCAATATATGTACCATAGCATCCATTGCTTATAAATTGATATACGAGATTCGAACGGAACATTAATCTTTTTAATTATGGAATACTTGTTTCTTAGTTTGTTTCTTAGGTCAATTTCTCAAAAATTGATTTTCAGTAGCCATTGTTATTTGATAATATGGTTAATAAATTAATATTATCATGACTTTTTGTTTAAGTTGACTAAAATGACTAAGATCGATTAACTCTGTATCGAAATTCACAAAAACTGTTTGGTGTCGTATTAGTTTTCTTTTGACTTTGTCATAAATATTTTTTCTTTCTATTAGTAAATCTAGAAAAGATAAGGTATTGTTATTCTCTATGATAGTTATTATTACCGAATAATACTTTAATTACATAAAGATGCTAAGCCAAATGACGCGTATATAACTAAACAAGCTACCCTAAAAATATTTTCTATTAGATTTCCTTATTGAACTTGTATATCACAGATGACAATTACATACGGTTTATACAAATAAATGCAGTTTTATTTTGCTTTATCAGTACCAAAAACCTTTCAAGTATGATATAAAAAATGTGAGAATAAAATTTTTTGACATTGATAACCATATTTAAAATTACCAAGAAATTCAACAAAAATCAATTATTTAATTAATTTTCTTATAATTTTAAATATATAATCATCTCGATGATTATATAACAGCGTCAGATCCTTTTAAAAACTTTTTAGATATATTTTCCCATGATGAAACATTGCAAATAACTTTCAATGATCAAGTTTTATTTATGAGCGACTACGCAAAGACACATTCTATTTTTAAAGAAGTAAGAAGTAATTCACCTGTAAATCGGGCGTTCTTGTCTGCTTTTATATTATTTATAACAGTCTCGTATTTATTTTAAGTACGTTTTAAGTTAGTATGTTTTACATACGCAAACCTGTTGTAATTATTTTTTATTCTTTGCAAGTTCAAGAGCACAACATATATTTTGGGGACAACTATTTACGCTCTTCCTATTTTGCACTAGACGTATGTACACGTCTACCCCGTTAACAGGTTAAATAAATTATTAAATTGATTTACTATTATTTTGAAAGGGTTCTCAGGGTCCATATATGTGTATAACCTGTTATTTTATGACATTTTAACTATTTTATTTAGATATTAGGATATAATTGCGTTGCCACGTTCTTCTTTTACAAATTTGTTGTATGTCGGAAATTTTCAAATTGATTTTTATTTTGTAAAATGTATTTATTTGTTAATTTAAATCGATGTTCTTTTTTTTAAACAAAATTCAAACTGTCTATAAATATTATTTTTAGATTATAATTTTATTATAATAAATCAATATTATTATATTTAAAAGACAAATTTAATGATTAATAATTAATTAATACAATATTTATTATTTCTTTCTGAAATAATATTTGAAAAAGATTAGAAGATACATTTTTTATATTTTATTGCTATTATTTATTAATTTATTTATTATATTTTGTTTAATGAACTTAACTGATTCCTTTCATTTGTCTTTACTCTATTTAGGTCATTCCTAAAGGTCGTCATTAAAATAAATTCCATCTGAAATCTATTTTTCCTTTTACAAAATCAACACCTCCTCCTTCTCAAGTTTCATGTTAGAAAACGAACCCCCCTATAAATCGATTTTTCAATTATCTAATTACAAAACAAAAACACCAACAAATAATTAAATAATCGCTGATCTATTGTTCTAAAAAGCAATTATCCACGATAAAATCAAGGTTAAGATTTAAGGTATAATTTACAAATTAGTTGATTTCCACGTAATTATATATTTATTTTTTTTATATGTAACTCACAAAAACAAAAAAAAATCTGTGTCCAAACTCTACACAGAAAATTAAATTTGTTTTTTTTTTTATTAATAGGGATTTTTTGTTGTTGTTGTTCAAGGGAATCATCGAGCGATGAGGAGCATAGAACTCATCATCATCATACTTACCAAATAAAAATAAATATTTCTCTTGCTTTTATCTAATTCCAATTATGAGCCCATCAGAGAATCTAATTGCTTTGGTTAAAGCTTCGCTACAGCCTCCCCCCTCCGCTTTAATTGATACCAATTAACTAGTTGACAAATGCTTTTAGAGGTGTACGGAGTATTGTACACGAAATTATTTTGATATTTAGGCGAGTAATAAACTAAGGCAATATATGCGCCTACTTACCACAGATGCATACACGCGGTCTATGGGGCATTATGCCTTCTAGAGACGTGGGAGAGATAGATAATAATAATTTCTAAAAACACACAGTTTTGCTTTTAGTTCGTGTGTTTCTGACAGATAATGATGCATAACAATAACCCTACCTTCATACCCAACAGGTAGACTACCTCGATTAAAAACTCTGTTTTATTATAGCGCCAATCGCATGTCCAAACTCCGACTCGATCGAAGCCGTTCTACAATTGGTCGTAAGACTGTTTGCGACCAATGCTCGACTAATAACATCTCTGCACCAATAGCCAGTCGTCGTCAATCATAATCTACGCATTTCCGATCTACATCTAGATTCGTGGATGATAATTTATTAATTTTATTGTTAAATCAAACAAATCTCTCCAACAATTTTCAATTTGTTCAACACGAATTCGTTGTTTTTTTTTGTCCCGGGTTTTGTTGTTTTCTTTCTTGATTATATTAGCCTGATTAGGGTGATTTAACTACTGTAAATTTCACTGCTAATATATTTTTCCGCTTATCTCAGCTGATTATTATTAAACATAATTGGCTTAATAAACATTTTCCATATTAATCAATCTAATCAATTTTATTCGAATTAAATTGATTGATTGCCCATTACGGTAATTAGAGACTTTCTTTTGCCACTGTTGCTGCGACTCGTCGTTCTATCGATTTTTTGTTTGTTGTTGTTTTTTTTTCGAAAAAAAAAATTTTAATTAAAAATTAATTATACAAAAAAAAACGCCGGGATGAATGAAGAGATGATGATGGCGTCTATTTTGTCTCAACATCCCTACCATCAACATTACGGTTCCTATCCGTCATCGGCGTTGATGTCGACCGACTTTCTTTTCCCAAACGGATTTCACAGTTCTTCAGCACCTAATTATAGTCACATTAATCAACATCCCCAACACCAACAACATCAATCCGGTAATAATAATTTATTGGATCAACTCCCGTCTGGATCAATTAATGGAGTTGATAGAATTAGTATCAACCGAAGTACGGCGGATGATATATTATCCCAACATGCTCAGATCCAATTGGAACAACAATTACATTCCAATTCCTCTTTTCTCAACTCGAGTCATGGATTATCCGCAAATTATTTAATGTCTGCTGTGACAAATGGTAAGTTATATATTTTTTTCGAAAAAAAAAATATTTACAAAAATAACTTTAAAAATATAATTTTTTAAAAAATTAAAAAAAATTTTTTTTTATTATTATTTTTAATTATTTTTTTCCAGAACAGTAAAAATAAAAATATAATTTTCCAAAAATATAAAATATTAAAACAACTTTCATTCTGTCTTGTCTTTGAATATTGATAAATTACTGATCAACCTCGGATTAAGAATATGAAACGATTAAAACAATACTATCAACTTTGGCACGCATTAAAACGGAAGATCCCGTTTTTTGTTTGACTGGTAGCTCAATGATTTACCCACGTTTTGTTTTTTTTTTTAGAAAATCAAAATCGATTATTTTTTTTTCTCTGATGATAAAGGAAAAATTACAGATTATATTTTTCAAAAAAAAATTTTATTTATATTATTTTTTTATTAAAAAAGAATTAAGTTAAAGTTTTTCTTCTGTTTGTTTTTTAGGTCAGTCAAAATTGTCTTTAAATTCCCAATCACCGAATTCTTCGTCGACAAATAATGGAATATTGAAATCTTCTTCGGAACAAGAACTCAAGACTATGAAGCAAGAATCAGTGGAAAATAATAGATATTGTCTTTCGGACTTCAATTTGAAACCGAATAGACTTTTAGAGTCGTCAAACGAAAACAGTGGGGACGATAAATCCTCCCAAAATAAATCCCAGAATTTGTTGTCAGATTCCGACCGAATAAATAATGATAAATTTTCGAATAATTTTTTCAATAATTCAGATAATTCAAAATCCAGTATAAAGGTATTTTTATTATATAATTGCGATTAATCTAAAAATATAAAAATTATAATTTAATTGTTTATTTAATTTGTTTGTTTAAGACAAATAATTCATAAAAAAAATTTCTATAAAATTGATAATAGATTTTAAACAATAAAATTTTTCTAAATTGCATTTAAAACTAATTTTAATTTCACATCAAAATATTTCGTGATTATAATTATTAAAAAATTTCAAAAATTTTCTTTTTTATTTATTTTAAGTTTAAATTGTGAATATTTTTTGGGAGGGTTTTATTTTTTTTTTAAAAAAAAATTATTGAAATTTTAGTAATAGAAAATATTTTTAGTAGAAATTATTAAATATTAAAAATATAAAAAATAAATTTTTCTTGTTTTAAAAAATAAACATTTATTTTTTTCCTCTTTTTTTCGTGGATATTCGGAGAAAATAAACTCAAAAAAAACGTTTTGTGTGACTATTTCCGATAATAGAAAAATATTTATTTTTCTTTTATTTTCTTTTAGTTTGTAACAAAACGAAATGTTGTTGATAATTTCTTAAGTATTCAAACGAATTTCGTTTTCAAAGAAAGACTTAAATGATTTCCGGATAAAATCTTAAATCAAACAATTTACAATTTTTTTCCAAAAGAATCTTGAACTTTATGAGAGGAAGAAAGCAGTTTTAAAGATAATAAAATATAAAAAAAATATTAAAAAAAACTTTTTTATAAAAACCATTAAATAAACTCGTAACAATCGAACAAATAAAGTTTATAGAACATATTATATTAACATATGATAGAAACAAAAAAAGTTGTTTGTAGAATAATTCTAGACAGTTTAACAATGTATTATTTCTGTTTCATAACTATTTAGCTGAGTTTTATTGACTTATATTTTCTTCTCGTATTTTAATGGGGATTTCATGAAGATATGTAATTTTTCCTAACAAACTTTTTCTATCGTTTTTTCTTAAAAAATTCCTTTTTTTGCAAAGAACTGTCGGAAAATTAAGTTTCTTTTAAATCATGTATCAATGGTTACCGAATTATTTTAAAAGTATTTTACTTTCTTTTTCAGTCATCATTACTGAAAATCAGCAATATCGACTCAAATATTGATGAAACAAGTGAAGATGGGAAACTGGCAAAACAGAAACGACACCGTACACGATTTACTCCTGCTCAACTTAATGAATTAGAACGAGCTTTTTCAAAGACTCATTATCCGGATATTTTTATGAGGGAAGAATTGGCACTTCGAATAGGACTCACAGAATCCAGAGTTCAGGTCAGTGGATGACCATTGTTGTTTATGATGTATAGATTTATGACATTTAGAAGGGTACTGGCAAAACCTCAATGTAAACTTCAACATAATATATTTGATATAAAACAATT